>VXBC01000952.1:0-94626 GCA_013399945.1 Ploceus nigricollis | reverse complement strand
AGGAGGAGGAGGAGGAGGAGGAGGAGGAGCAGGGCGGCTTAGCTCCGGACCGGCGAGGCGGTGTCCGTGTGCGATCGGCGTGCCCCCGGGTCTGTCCCAGGGTATCAGGGTAAAGGAGAGGCACGGACGAACTGCGGTACGGGGATTATCTCCTGCAGCTCCGCATGAAGTCCCAGATTAAATTGTCGAGGCTTAATCGATTCACCGCGATTCAGTCATCCCCATGTAATCTCCCCCGCGCCGCGCTCTGCCTCCTCAAGCGCCGGGGAAAGAAAAACCCGAAACAAACCGAAAATTAAATAAAACGTAGCTCTGGGCTTGAGGTGATGTGAGTAGCAGGAGTGAGAGAGCGGGACGGCCCCGCCGGGCGCCGCAGGTGCGTAGGGACGTCCTGCAGAGGTCCGGAACAGCAGCCGCTCTTCGAGGGGGCTCTTACAGCCACATCGGTGCATAAAAACCTTGCGCTGGGACCAGTGATACTGCATTAGAGCATCAGTGTTCACAACTTTTCACAGTTAAAGCAATGTGTCTTACCTTTATTGTTTATCTGTTTTAGAGAGCAACTCTCACGGTGGATGCCACTAGTATTTTTTAAACTAATTTTCAGTTTCAGCTAGTCTTCACTTCTTTATGTATTAATCCATTAATGGTTGTGTATTCGCACGGGTGGTTTCAGGGATTTGCCGCTTCTAATTTATTCTTCACTGAAACATTATATCATAACAGTGGGCGTCATGGGTAAACATTACATAGCACCTTGCACTGTCTGTGTAACTTCATAGTCAGGAAAATATCGTTATGAAAGCTTAAGATTAACTTTCTCCTGGATTTTAGTCTTTTTGGAAAACTCCTGAGCATTTTAACTACATTCAGCTAAGCTCTGACTCTGCTTGAACTTTGTGAATTTAGCATAAAGTTTACTTAAACTTGGCTCAGTTCATAGCGTGTGTGTTTTACTTCTCATAAGTTATGTGAATTATCATCCTTTCTCTAGGACCTGAAGTCCTGGGTTTTTGCCTGTTTTGCTAGGGAGTCAGCCAGGATGTGGAGCTGCTAAGGCTCCACTGATGAGGATGCAGTGATTCCCTGGAGCATGCTGAGCGCTTATGTTAATGCTCTTGTATAATCGGGTGTCAGAGTTGAAGTCAGCATCATAAAGCTTGACACTTTCAAAGGCAGTTTTTGATTTGCTCAGGAAGGAAGTGTAAGATGATGGTCATTTTCTGTGAAAAGAAAGTGTTGCAAATCAGCAGCATCAGCTATTCTGATTCTGTCCTTCCTCCATTTCTCTGCTATTAGACGGCTGCCGTTTTTTGTGGACAGTGCTTTGCAGGCTGTTAGGACAGCTTCCTTGAAGAATTCAGTATTAAAAAGTTGGCAAAAGTTCATTTTTTGACATAGAAGGCAAGTAACAGCTTTCATGCAAAGCATTCTGCACGCTGAAATGAATATAGTAGAACCTTGCTAATCCACAGTTATGACTAGCGGTCTCGCCTCGCCTCTCTGCAAAGATCTAATAACAGATGCTGCAGTGAGGGCTTGTATTGCTAAAATGTTATTATTTTTTCACAGTATGCTACAGCTCCCTTACTAGAATACTACCACATAGTCTCTTCAAAAGCAAAGATAAATGGCGACTGTCAGAAGAAATGAAAGTGGTTACAGTCTTTGCTGCAACTTAGCTCTTTTTTGTTTGCTTAGTTGCTATCTACTAATTCAGTATTGCAGAAGGACACACTCATCATGAATGCCTGCAGACGTTCTGTACATTATTTATACATTCAATAAAAAATACTTTTGCAAAGTTCCGTACAAAGTATGATGCTTACTCTGCCTGCCATCAGCTGATTACTGTTAAGCAAGACAGTATTTCAACAAGTGACCTGTTAATGAAAGACTTTGCTGCCTTAACCCAAATGAAAGCAGCCAGTCTTGGCACTGGATGTTTTACAGTATGACTGTCAGCATTTTTTTCAGCTTCTTTTCTTGTTAGTTAGCTTTGTTTTATTGCATGCTTCCAGAAGAGGAGCTGATTTTAACAAAGGCTTCCAGAGAAAAATGATTTGTAAAGACAACGCATAGAATATTTTTTTTCTTTCTTTATTTTTTTTAAGGAGTGGAAGAAATACATTAAGCTCAAAGGAAACAGGATGGGCTCCAGAGGATTGGAGAGAATTTTGCTGTATGTTATATTCAAACAATTGAAAATAAGCACCTGATCTCAAACATATTTAAAGTAGTCTTGAATGTCTATTTCTTTAAGTAGATGTGTATGTGTTTATTTATATTACTATGGGTTGTTTGGAGGTAGGAACGCTATGATCCAGTGCTTCTCAAATCTGCCACCTTATTCTGTGTTCTTAAATCTGTGGCAAGTTTTTCCTTGTCTTGGAAGCACAGGCTTGAGTCTTGAAGCTCTGTTCTGTCGCAGGTGCATTGCAGCCATGGGGTGGGCTGTCATTCCTGCAGTGGGGTTTTGGATCAGGCCCTTCGAACCTCAGGAGGCACTCAGCAATCTGAAAGCGTCACCACACACATTTGGCACCTCATTGGAGGTACTCAGCACTTTGTAAACTAAGGAGCTAAACTAGTTTCTTTACCCTTTACAGCTGCGTGGCTGAAAATTTGGCAGTGATGAGCTCCAGATGACCACACAGCCTCTTAAACACCTCACCTAGTAAAATAAATGAAGAAGAAATATGCAATAGGATTATTCCTTTGAGCTCCATGATGAAGAGATAAATAACTGTAAAAGCAGAGGGGGCAGCTGCATCCCTCAGGGATGTTCACCTGCATGAACAGTTCATTGAAAGTGCTGCCATGGAGTACTCGTGTGTGGATTAAGGGCAAATACATAAATGTGAAAGGGGCAGAGGTTAGGTTAATGTGTACATAGAGTTTAAAAAAAATAATTTGCATCGTCTAAATCACCCTGTGCTGCAGTACTAGGAGCATGAGATTTTTGGTTGCATGAGATCTCTTGAGAGAAACTAGGGAGGCTATAAATTAAATTGATCCTCTCTCTTCCCTCTTTTCTGTACTGTAGAAGTCTGATGTTTACTTATTATCCTCTTGTAATGCTGTTAGTTTGGTGAGTTAGAGAAATGGTGGCTTTGATGGCAAATCAGAGGATGTGGTTGCATGGATTGTAATGTGGGCTTGAATCAGTGGGAAGATCAGGGTACAATTCCTTGCTTTGTCAAGAGAGAGCTGTACCGGGAGATAGGCAAATTGCTTCCGGCTTTGTGTCCTCGTTACTTTATTTTGTAGTCTAATAATTATTTACAAATCCTATAAACAAGAAGCATGTCCCCAACCTTTCTTTACAGTGGGATGTATAGTCAAAACCATCACTGGTGATGTAGGTCTTGCAAAGCCTGTACTTGTCACAGCAAGAATGTATCTGGTTAGTGAATTCCTGCAATTAGTATTTCTGCTCTCCGTCCCCTCTGAGAAACTCTGTCCCCACAGAAAGCTGTTGTGTGGTCTTACTTTCAAACAAAGGCTCATGCAAGTGGAACTAATTTTCCTGCCAGTCTTAAAATATCATAAACTGAAGACATGGCAGGTGGGTGGTGCAACAAACCATTTACTGTGGGAAGGCCAAGTAATTGCCATCTGTGTAACTGATAAATAACACTGAGAATTGGAATATATACAGGTAGCACGCTAAAAGAATAGCCCTTAGTGTGTTAAGCTAAATATGCATGTGCCCAGATTTACTAAAAATATGCAAGCCTTTCTGATTTGGGGGAAAAATCGTCAATTCATGACAGCTTTTAAAAATCCTACTTTTCCTTTGGAGAGACCTTAGTCATCCCAGGAGCTTTTTTTTTTTGTGCTACATAAGCAACTTTGTTTGCAAAACTATATTCTTTTTGACTGTCCTGAAGAATTCTCGTTCTGCATTCATGCTAGCCAATTTAAAAAAAAAAAAATCAAAGCCAAAGCAGAAATAGGGGGAGAATGAGACTCGTATTCACAATTGATTTTGATTCAGGGGCTGCTCTTCATGCTGTGTGCAGACTGCTAAAGTACTGTGAGCAAGACTTTGGCCAGCTACTTCCAAGTCTGCAGTTTCATGGTGCCAGTATTTCATTTTTTTGTTTGTTGTCAAAATATTAAGTCCATGCAGGCGCTTATTTGTCCAGTAACTTGATGTCATGATCCCCCATAAACATGATTATTATGGAAAATAAATATGCACATAAATTTTTTTTGAGTCCTAAAAAACAGTGACTTACCAAAAAGAAAGATTTATTGCACGTCTACAGATATTGCTACACACAAAAACTTTAGCTGATACAGACTTGTTTATATTTGATATACAGATACTTTGTTTAATTTAGAAACTTACTCTTTTTGATACAGTTTCACCATTATGATTTGTAGAGGCTAGTGGTCACTACATGTATTCTTCTGGCAGATATTTTATTTAATTAGTTTTCTGTTTTGTTCAGTTGCAACCAGTTGTGAGGAAAACTATAAAAAGCATTGACTTCAACATTACTGTAGCAGTACCTGTAATAGTAAATGTAGTTATCTATGCAAACATGGGCTAAAGTCCATTTCTGGTAAGGTTTGGGTGGTGTTTCTGCAGAGTAGTCAGACTACATTTTATGAAACTAAAGGGAGCATGAGGTCAAAAATCCTGACAGCTCAGACCTTTGATAAATGGCAGATATATTGCAAAGTGAAAAGTAGATTTCCCATAGGGAGGGTTTTTCTTAAAATTCCTTGAGATGATAGTGTGATTATAAAAACAAACAGAAACCAAACCCAATAATCATATTTGAATGGAACAGCAGAATCCCACATGGAAAGCGGAATGATTTTAATCTGATTGAAGTAACTCAGGAGTTTAAAATGTCTTTTTTATTTTTCTTTTTTATTGGTATAAAGTTTCTGGCTTACTTCATCTATTTGCTTCTGCCAGCCTCTGTTTTCCCTCTCTACCAGCCTTACATCTGGCTCTAAGTCATATTGCTGCCTGCTGAGCTCTATCCACATTTCAGCAAATTCCAATTGCTAAAGGAAAGGGAGATAGCACCTCTTCTCATCCCCTAAGTAGACACTTAAAATGGATACAAATTTTATTTAGTAAATGTGTGTTTCAAACATGCTTCCAAGTCCTCCTCTATGAACCCTCCATACCTGCAGCCATACCTGGTTTTACCTGGTTTGCTGGTTTGACTGGCATTACCTGGCTTGCTTAGGAACAAGCTATTATAGCAATACTACTGTGCTGACTTTGGGACAAGCTCAGTGTAAATCTAAGCAGGAAATTTGGCAATGGACACTCTAGAGAGACACCAGATTGAAATCCTCCCTCTGATACTGCTGATGTGTTACACGTGCATGATAAACAAAGCAATCATAAGGGATGTGTTCAGGCTGGGGATAGCAGTTCATGTATCACAGTGGGAACATAATGCATTCTTCCCAAGTTGATGGTCTTAGAAGTCTACTGATACAGATCTTCGGAGAAAGAATTGAGGACATTCCTTTTGACTTTATTAAAATTCACTAGAGTAGAAGATCCTTTTTTAAAGAATGGAAGGGGGAAATTATGAGCTTTTCATAAAAACAGTAATTGTTCTGCTAAAATGGGAAGCTCTGTAAGGTATGGACGACCTTATGAATTTAAAATGTGAAACTGCCCAGATTACAGAAGCTTTTATGCCAAGTCCTCTACCTGTCCAAATACAATATTTTATGATTGTGTCAGTTAAGACCAAAGGTTGTTCACATAAAGGAGAGAGACTTGACAGTACAATCAAGTGGGATCCTTCTATGTTCTGAAAACTCAACTTCATTTATGCAAAAGCAGAAAGTATAGGTTGAAACTATTCTGCAGTATATGACTTCTTGCTGTAGCTCAGAATGAAACCTGATAACCTGCAACATCTTCAGAATTTTTATTCTCAAAGTCTCACATTCCTTACCAAACATTCCCATCCCCAACCCCCTGTCCCAGTAATAATAATTTAAAACTCTAACAAATCACCAATGACAAAACCACTTTTAAAGAAATAATGTGTGGGATCCTTTGCTGTGCTTTACTTCTTTAGTAAGGAGAAAATTCTCCACTGCAAGGGTGGTGAGACACTGGAAAAAGTTGCCTGGAGAAGCTGTGGGTGCCCCATCCCTGGAGCTGACCAAGGCCTGGCTGGATGGGGCTTTGAGATACGTGGTCTAGTAGGTTTCCTTCCTATGGCAGGGGAGTTGGAACTAGATGAACTTTATGGTCCCTTCCAAACCAAACCATTCTGTGATTCTATGATTCAGCCATTAAGTCTAAGCTTGGACTTCTGCAGAAGGAAGGAGATGGGGATGGTCTCTGGATTTATCCCTGACAATCTAAACAGACATGCTTGAGAAAGCTGGGTACATCTGCTGGGCTTGCTGACTTTAGTGTGATGAGTAGAGAAGTGCTGGGCTTGTGAATCCTACTGGGTGTCATCAGCCCTGGATGAGGCTGTTGTGGAAAGAGGAGAGATGCTGAGGTGCTGCTGCCTTGCAGGACTGAGAGCCCTCGGCAGAGCTGGTGATGCTCTGCGCAGCCCCGTCACCACATCTGCGAGCTCTAAGCAAGAACTGAGGTACAGTTGATGCCTGGGGGAAATTTAAGGCATGGCCAGAGACAGAGCATGAGGTTCCAACAGCTATTGGATTAAATTGAAGCTGAATAGCAGTGCCAAAGAACTTTGCCTCACCAGTATCTTCTGAAATACCACTTGCCCTTATATAGGTGATTTTGTAGTTTCCTACCTGCAAGGTGAGAATAATAGTACTTCTCTCTTAGGATGGCTTTTGCCTAAAAATTAGCTTTGCACTTTGATATTAAAGTAATGGCTATCACCATAACACCTAAAAGAAGCAGGACTATAGAAAATCACATCTGTCATTTCTTTCTTCCTTTGACACTACTGCCCAGGAATTAGAGAAGAAAAGACTCTCACAAGTCATGCAAACTTGTCTGCTTGTTCTGATGTTTGTTTTCATCAAGGTTCCTTTTAATGTGTAGTCCAGTTTAATTTAAATGCCTAGACTGGCACTTCAAGATTATTGAACAGTCTTAAGATTTTGTGACTAAAAACAGTATCAGTGAAACTTAACCTGCATTTAATATGATTTTTCTGCCTTTGTTTAGCAGTATAATCAAACAACTGTGTTTCTTTCTCAGTGTTTGTACTTTTTCTGTTCTCGTAGACTAATAATTATTTCTCTGAATAACATTTTTTTGACCGTTTAAGTTTTCTTTTGTAGCTCACTTTTGCTAGCTCTTTAATTGCACCATATGGATAGGACAGTACCTAGATATAATAGTACCTATTGTGTATCTGACAGGCACATTTTTAGAAATGTACTTGCACATAGAGATTATTGTTAATTTCTGGCATCCTTCTAATCATTGTCATGATTATCTGTTTTCCTAAAAAGAAAATCACAGAACAGTAAATAGGTGTTTTTTTTTTTTTAAGGGAAGTCATAAAAAAACTTAAATAATTTGTTCATTAGCAAAAAAAGCTGGTTTTTGTGGTTTCTGTGCAGTAACATTATTAAAAGTTTGTTCTAGTAGATGAAGTAGATATATTTAATGTTTTTTTTCCCCATTCACTTAATGACCTTTATTTCTTTGTCACTGGAGGCACAGTAAAGCTGCATGAGTGTTGCAGCATCGTATTTGGGAGCACCAACCCCTGTGATGTGTCCTTATTCCTGTGCAGCAGTAGGCCCATGTTTACTGGCCAGTGTGTTAAGTTTTAGCAGATGGCAAGCTACACTCTGTGAAAAGACTTTTTTTAATCACAGTAACTGTCTCTGGTCTGGCCCCTGGACTGAAAGTGCCCAGGGAAAGACCAATCTTCCCCCTGCACGTGTAGGAGCAAAATGTGTACTGGGGTTCTGCTCTCGGTAGCATTTAGGTGCTGTGTAATACCAATAAATAATGATGATGATGATTGAGAATTGAGCTGTTCCACCTGTAAATTTTACCAGTGCACAGCTTGGCCTCCCTAACTGAGCTATGGTGGAGAAATGTTGCTTTTCTCAGGTGGTAAAGAAGAGCCTGTTTATGATTAATGCATTCCCATGCTTCCCTCCACCAGCAATTGTCACTGCAAGACAGATGCCCAAGGGAATGGAGCTGGAGGGTGAGAGGAGTATGTTGGAATCACTCTTTGAGCTTTCAGCACTGTTTCACAGTGGTAAATGTGACTGATTCTGAAGAAATAGTTGTTTCTTCATTGAAAACACAATTGTATCAGTGGTAGTAGGTTGCCATAAAATCCTCGAGGGGTACAATAAGGTATTTTTCCTGTGTTTGCTAGCAGAAAGATACCTTGTAACTTGGTCTTTTCAGAGGATTGGAACTGTTTGTGAAGTCTAACATATCTAAATCTGCAGCAGCACTCATTAAATCTTGCCATTTATGGAGAGCAGAATACACTTCTCTCAGCTCTTGTTTTATGCTCCCAGCAATTGTTTTGGGTGTTCAGCCTAAGGAGGCACCAGTGTTAACATAGGTAGGAGATAAGAGTATAACCCTGAGGGAACTCGTGAGCCCCTTTAGTATGGGCAGCTCTATTTTATGCATGGTTTTTGAAGGGCTCCATGGATGAGATATAAAACCAGAAATAAACCAAACAAAAGCAGCATGTGCCAGGAACAGGTGGATTAGTGGATTTCTTTCTCGGTGCAGAGATCTTTACTTCAACTACCACCACCATTCAATGGGGATCCAAATGGATGTGGTGCACATATGCAGTGCTCTAACAATCAGCCTGGTACAGAGCTCATGAGGTGAATTCTGGGGAGATTTGTGGCAGCAAATGCCAGGAGATTCCCACGGACCTGGCTGGTGATGCTAGAGCACATTGGACTGCTGGAGCAGTTGGATGTCATAGAAAGACTAATGCTCTTGTGCTCACCTCGCCTCAACCTGCAGTGATTTTCCCAGTGGAAAAGGAAGTAAAAACCAGATTATTAGGATCTGCTATGCATTTCTGTGTTTGTACTTACAACCGCTAATCTTGATGATTCTTAACTAAAGAAACCCCACTATCCTACTCCATGGCAGGTTGGAATCAGTAAACTTCTATCTGTAAGTTCCCAGCTGGTTTTGGGAGGGATCCCTCTGTGCTCTTTCTGAGCACTTTGTGGGGCCCTGTTGAGAGTAGTGAGGGTTCACATTAGATGTGGCTGCCATACACTGCTCTGCACATGTGCTAAGTGAACTCCATTTCCTTCTGGCCTCTCTCATTTTACTCTTGTAATCTGCACTAGTTTAATTGCTGTGCATAGGGCTTTGGAATCTTCAGTATTGTAGTATTTCATGAGGTTAGAGCATAGAAAAAGCTTTCTTCTCCCAAGCACAGATGCCTCCTCATAGGCAGTAGGGCTTCTTCAAAGTTGCAGCTTTTGATGTAAAAAGCCATTTCTTATTTTGCTGATTTGTTTGGCTTTTAATCAGTGGTTTCCTGTGTTTCCCTGCCTGTTACCCAACCACAAAATGGCTAGTATGTGGAAAGGTCTCAGCTGCCTTGAGAGCAGTCTTGAAACATGTTCTTTGCCCTGAGTGAGAAGTACAAGCTGAACAGAAACTATGCAAAACATTTATGCTGAGAGCTGTGTCCTGAGCACCAGTGACAGATTACAGAGGACTGACAGTGAATTCTCTGGTTGCCCTTGACTGTACTGGTGCTTGGGGTAGAAAATTGGGAAGCTGTTACTATTAGTGGTTCTTTCTCCCTAGGTGAGGGAGGCCAATACTGGTGGAGTCAGCTGAGATCTGATCCTCTTCTTTTTGTAGTTTCTTTTGTAGTTTCCCAGCCTGATAGGAAAAACAAATATGAAAGAATCCAGAGTTTCTTCTTTCCTCTCTTGTATGTGACATCCACCAAGGTGCTGCTGAGCACCTGCAAGAGGGAAGAGGATGTGTGGATTGAGCAAAAGTGTCCATATTTTTTGAGCAAGCAGCCCACTATCAATGTACTAAATTTCTCTCAGGTCACAGATACTATTATTTAACACTGTCTAAAGCCACTGTAAAGAAGAGAAGCAANNNNAAAAAAAAAAAAAAAAGTGTTGCAGGTCAGCTGAACAGCATTTTTGTAGCTCTGTGAAACCCACTTTCTGATTCACTGATTAAGTTGTTGGTTCCTGTCAGCTTCTGTGAAGTAAGATGCAGAAGGAACACATTCCTTGCATGTAGGCTGAATCAGGCACCTTTGCTTAAAAATTGTAGGATGTAGCTCAATGAACACGTTTTCAGTTCATAATGAAATACATATGTTCATCTTCCTGCAGCATCTCTCAAGGGCTACTGGGCAGAGCACTGAGGGCTACTAACAAGATCTTCTTTTCCTTCCTTCCTTTCTTCCTCCTCTTCCAACTGCTTTAAACCAGATGTTCTTTTTATAAAGTGGGCTTCATTTAGAAGGCTTTGAACCTTCTAATAATCTCATTGCTCCGTGAAAACCCTAAGAGAGAATTTAAAAAATTTATTATATAAGCACCTTGTGCCCTCTGTTCCATTTCTTGATTTAAAAACCCTTGGGAGGGAGATGACTGATATCAGATGACCATATATAATCCATGTGAGAACTGGGTTGTTAGCTGGTAAATTATCAATATAAAATATTTTTTGTGGTTTAGTTAACTGCAGAAAGGCACTTCTTAAACTGACATGAATTGCTACAACATAAGAATTGAATGAAAGACAAGTTTCTTCATCAGTGGGTGGACTTGATTTAGTTTGATCAGTCTGCAAGCACACAGGAATGTTCAGGATGCTTTTGTGTGTGTTTCTGAGGCAAGAGATGCTTTATGAACACTGGAGCTGCATGAAAAGAAGTGCCTCCACTTCCTGTTTGAATCAATGTCCATCTATTGTGAGGGATTACATCTTGGCTCTAATGTTCCTAACTGTGAAGAGTCTGTTCCTGAAGATGGTTATGTGAAGCTACAGAAGGATGTAATTTTTATCTTGTTTGCAAAAACTGCCAGCAAGTCTGGTTATTGCATTGCTGTACTTTGTGAAGTACATCAAGGCTTCCCTGAGGGAGCAGAACTCAGCCCAGTGTGATGTTTCACAGGAGTTGGTAGCTCAGAAGTTGAGCCCATTGAGATGAGAGCACTGAAATTCACATTTAGATGTAGACTCTGTGCCAGGGAATAATATAAAGAGTTCATAGTCTTTGATCCACAGTCTGTTGTATGTAGATGGTTTGCACAAAACAGGCAAGCTTTTTATTTTTTGTAGCCACTAAATAGACTTGTATTTATTAAGTGAACTTGATTGTCACAGTCTCTATCAGTCAGTCAGAAACTTTGCTCCCCGTTAGGCAAGTTCTGCAGCTATCCTTTGTTTCTGTTACTTTCTCATCTGTTTTTTTTTTTGTATGTCTCATTCCTCCTTCCTCCTTCCTTTGTCTCTGTGTGTCTCCTTTGTTATTCTTCCTTCATTTCCTGCTCAGTATTAAATCACCTTTCTCACCCCTGGGGGCTTGAATAGCATCACCTTCACCCTTGCATCTGAAAAACAAGATCTTGAAAGACATGGTTAGTTATGACACTGACGCGTCGTCAGTTTGGGAGTTGTCATTCCCGCGAAAATAGATGTTCACACCTGGTCACACGTTGTGTGTAGAATCAGACAGACTGCATGTCATTGCTTAAGGAAATCTTGTGTTCTTGGAAGGACCTGTAGTTCTAGAGCACAGCAATAGCAGATGTTTAAAAACCAATTGTCCCCAAAATACATCATCTGAGTTGAAACTGTCCCAGGAGCAGTATATTTCACCTAATGCCCCAAATTGAAAGCTGTGAAGAGATCCCTTAAACTTACCTAGGGTTAGTTTTGGACTGGGGACATACTATGAAATACACTGCTTCTGTGTTAAGCTTCCAGGTGAGTTTAAATAATCATAATTAGAAATGAAATACTCAAAATTCCATTTCCAGTTCTGTGATCTGCACATGCCATCTAATAAGAATTTGAAATGACTTGGTTGATCATCCAAGTGTAATTGAAAAATAATAATAATCTATTCAGTGTTAGATTTAATATATAAAAAACTGTGAGCAAAACACAGCTTCTGAAATATCTGTTGGTGTAGATTTTATTGTCTGGGTTAAGTTCAAATATTAGTGCATGTCATTCTCATACTTGGGTGATGTCATTATGAGGTGGGACTTTGCCAAGTATGCCTCATTATTACTTTTTGCAGCTGATAGGCAATGAATTCTTTTTCCTTTAAATGAAATTAAATATTTACAAGCTGTTACTTATTGCAGGAATTTAAATGAATGAAGCTTCTTTTGAAAACAAACACAATCTGAGGAAAGCAGAGACAGCAAATAAGTTTGAAGCTGTCACAGGAGGCAACTTTGAATCTCATATATCCAAGCTGTCACTTTATCAGAGCAATGAAAACATGGGAGTCAAAAGCAGAAACATGTAAGGTCTTGGTTTCTGGCATAGCTTATTTCTCTGATGCAAGTGCACTTGCTGTGTAGTCACTGAGGTTCATGGACTGAAAGAAGATGAACAGATTTAGAGTGCTTTTATCTAACATAAAATTGATACTGTCTTGTGGGAATGACTTCTAAGAAGAACATGAGAATGTCTGTACTAGGCTAGACCTGTGGATATTTAGGGAAGAGCATCAGTCTCAGATGAAAATTTTGTGATCCTTCACCAGACAGCTTTCCTCGCCAACAGCAAATTGTAGCTCAGGGGTAACTGTAAAAGCTTCTCAGGTGCAATAAGCACCTTGTTTGTAAACATGAAATGAGAGGGAAGATGATCTTATGTACTTGCTAGTACTGGATTTCTATTATCCTTTCCATAAAGCTAAATGAGGCAAAATTTTGGGGTATATTCTCTGAGTAATTTAGATTTTGTGGATTTGTCTCTACATTTTAGAATTTTAAAACCATTTATTGATTCTTATTGATTTAAATAGTATTTAAATTCAGAAAAATTATATGAAGTAACAAGTAGATCTATCAACACAATTTACAAATTACGGGTTTTCTTCTATTGTAAGTTTCTCACCAATTTGGGTACTTTAAATGGTGTTATTTATCTTGAGTGAATGTTGTTTCTGGAAAGAAAGATGCATGGGAAAAGCAGTTTTAGATGTCTTTTTGTTTCTATGGAATTTATTAAAGCATTTTTTTAGATGTGTGGACGATGGTGCTGTCATATGCAAAAAGTACAAAGTATCCTGAATGTTTTCCTTTGTTATTTGAAGTTGAATAAATGTTCATTAAATGGACAACCTCATCTAAGCCAGGATTAATTTTAAATTCAAGCCATTATTCCTTTGGTACATAACCAATACTGTGTATGTTCTTATCAACAAGTGGGTCTCATTTTTAATTTATGGAAGTTTACCTGAGAGTATTCAAGTGTCTCACGCTTTCCATGTATGAAAAGATGCCTTTGATGTCGCAGCATTTGACTTTAAAACAGCTGATCTTCTGGTGTGCTGTATAATAAAGTTGTTTTGATACATACAAGAAATTCTGCTTGTTTGTTCCAAGTTTGCATGGCACAGTTAAGCTAGGTTTTTGTTCAGTAAAGATTGGTGATTCTTTTGAAATGGAAATCAATCCTTTTCTCTTAAGTTGCTTAAAAGGTTTATTAAACAGGCATGATCAAGTTTCTTAGATTTTAAGAAGTGCTGAAGGTGAATTTTGAAAATCTTGCTCATTATTATTTACAAATAGTTCATCATTTTTAAATAGAGATTTCTAGTGCTCTCTTTCCATTTTAAATATTGTTTTGAAGGACATCAGTAAAAACATTCAATTATAGTGTTCTAGCTATAGACTCCCTGGGAACCTGGGCTGTGTTTGTATTTCTCAGCTAGAATGAAGCAACACCATTTCATTGACTTAAATTTCATTCATTATGGAAGGATCCTTGGCTTTAATTTGTCTCACAGGTCATGGAATGTTAACAGTAATGGAAAGAAAGAGGGGCAAGACCCTACAAAATGGAGAAAAATAAACAGAAACAAGTAATAACCCAAGAATTATATTTTAATTGTTGAATTCCACACTGTTCTTTCTGATTGTTCTTCCTCTTCACTTTATTTTCTCTAAAATTCTATATTATTGCATTTATCTAGAAGAAACAAGCCTCTTAGCTTGAGCTGAGGGTTGCTGTTTTTTGCCTTTCTTTGTTTTCTTACTCTCTCTTACTCTCCTACCTTCCTTCCTATGGATTGGTTAATTTAATCTTTCTAGCTGCTGTGTGTTCAGCATCACTAGGGTCAGCATGTTACATATGGAAGACACATCAGTTGAAGGAAACTAATATCCCAATCAACTTACTACCAGGGCAGATAGAGGGAAACCAGCTGGCATGAGTGAATTGATTTCTGCATCAATCTCCTTGCTCAGGCAATCAATTCAGCAGAGAGAAACGAGACCTGAGTCCTCATCACTTCCCTGCAGCAAAGGCTCCCTGTAGTGTAGTTCCATCGTCCTGAGCTCTCTGCTGCACTCACTGAGCTGTGGGAGCAGGGGTTCTCCATATGGTGTCACTGAGCCCAAAGGCTGTGCAAGGCCACAGCAGCTTCAGTGTGTTTTGGGTCAGATCCTTGGGCTAATGCTGCAACCATACTAGTCACCCTGTTAGTTAACAGGTATTTAAGCCCCCAAAGCATCAGGTGGCTCTCATCTCTCTTTGCTAACAGCATGAGGCTCATCCTGACAACAAAAGCAGCACAAATTCTGTTTGTAATTTTTTGTAGTTTCTGAATCACATGCGAATAATTCTGAGGAATGACACGCAAGTAGGCATCATTATTATATCTACATGGAGGAAAAAAAAAAGGTTTTCTTCCTTCTCTTTTTTTTGTTGAAGGAACAGTGGTGCAGCAAACCAAGCCTGTTCAGTACTAAAAATTTTCAGGGCATTATACTGTGTAACTTAGGTAATTGCTTAAATAGTTAAGCTAAAGAGAAAATAATTAGAAGGCTAATTTGGATTCATCCTTCCCTGTTACCACTTAAAGATGTCGACTATAGAGTTCTGTTACTGCTTCATTTAGCTTGACTATTGCAATGAGCTAACTCCTTGCATGTCAGGCTGTCCTTGTTCAGAGGTGAGGTAGGGGGTTTGTGTTGCAGGATCAGAGCATGTGCCACTTGTAGCATTCCTGGTACCATAGAATTAGGAGCAAATAGGCTGACATTGGCTTACACAAGGGAACAGACTTGCTCTGCTTTGATCCCAAGGTGTCATTGATTCTATTTGCAGTACATGGTCAAATATTTGTCTATGGTATCAGAGAGGTTAACAAAAGGTTGTTGTAGGGTCGTGTTTGTCATAAATAGTGACAACAGGATAGTATAATGTCAGCATGTCATGGTGCAAATGTCTCATTTTGTGATGTGACAAATGGTCCCCATGAACAGACTCTTTAAGAGATCCTAACAGATGCTGGAAAAATGAATAAGTTTAGATTGATTTTATTTGTGTCATATTCAGGAACAATCAGAAGTTTAGAAAGCAAAGCTTGCAGCAATTTGTATCACTTTTCATTCTTGAAGGGTCTTTGCTAATGTCGCAAACTTCAGTCATTATATACGTGATGCTTCCTTAGCAGGCAAATTTGTTGATGCATCATGCTTCAAGGCAGTTCCAGAGATGACAATTTTTCAGTAATAAATGTGTTTAATTGGACTGTTCTCCATTTGTAGCAGACTGGATTTTCCTATTTTAACCACAAAATAGTAGGTGAATTTGGACAGTTTCCAATCTGTCAAAATTTAAGTGCAATAGGAAGTAAGATAATTTTGTTTGTATTCTGTCCTTCATTCAAACCTTGTTAGAGGCAACTGTGAAGCATACTAAGCAGTGCTGCTCACACTTTATCTTCAAGGCAAATTCAGCTGGGACAGCTGTGCTGTGTTAACACAACTAAACCCAACCACACTTATATTTGATATTGCAATGTATTCCTGGGCCCCTCCCGTGTATGCCTGACACATACTGTGAGAAACTGGAGGAGAGGATGTTCAGTAGTTTCCAGAAGACATTTTAAATAAAATTAAGATATACAACTTGCACTGAAATCTGGGCCTTTGAGAATACTGATTGGGTTTCTTAAATATGAAGGAGAATGGAAGGCTGCAGGTTTTTCTGTGGAAATAGTAGATTTCCTGTTCCGTAGAAATAGACTAAGTAGAAAATTTGTTTGTCCAAGCAAAAAATAATTGAATCATACGTTTGCTCTTTAGGTGAGGCGTTTCTGTATTTAGTTATGATATGTAGTCTTAGACAGGCCTAGTCATTCTTCAGGGTGGGGACAGCATGCAAGGCTGATTCTGTCAAACGTGGGTCAGAAAAGCAGCATGTAACAGCACTTAGCAGGCTGTATCCTGGCCCCTCTTCCTGAAGAGTTTGTGCTCATTCTAAACTGGACTTCAGATCTTGTATGAAACTACCTTCCCGTGCATCCTGGTTCCAGCCAGGACAGGTTTTGTTTTGCAGTATCCAGGAGGGGGCATGGCCAGGACACTGAGGTTATTCTATACCACCTCTCGTCATTGCTGGGGTGGGGGGAAAGGGAATCCCTTCTGGGGAGAAGGGATTCCTTCTGGTCAAGAAACATGGTGGAGGGATCCATCTGATATTGTCTATTATTGAGAGTTTTTCTGTGTGAATAATTTATTTTCTTATACCTTTTGTTATTAATATTGTTGCTGTTATTGTTCATTTTCTAATTTTTTTTCTCATTGCTATTTCCAGCAAATTGTTCTTACCTCAATGCTTGCCTCCAGTTGGAGGGGGGAGGGCAGTGGCACGTGGTTTTAGAGGGAGTACTAAATTGGAGAATACCATTCCTAAACCACAACAGCTTTATTAGGCAACAAAAACGACTATCACAGTTTCACCTCAGCTGACAACCACCCCCCACGCAGCCCTCACTCACTCACCCACCAGTGGGATTGGGGGAAAATTGGAAGGGTAAAAGCTAGAAAACTGGTGGGTTGAAGATAAAGACAGTTTGATAGGGAAAGCAAGAGCGACACACACAAACAAAGAAAACAGAAAAATTAATACCCCACTTCCCATGTGCAGGCAGGTGTTCGGCCACCTTCAGGACAGCAGGACCTACCATGGTAACAGTGACTTGTGAAGAGAAATGCCACCACTCCAAATATCTCACCCCTTCCTCCTTCTTCACCTTACTTTACATACTGAGCATGATGTCACATGATCTGGATTATCCCAATTGTCAGTTTGGGTCACCTGTCCTGGCTGTGTCTCCTCCCAGCCTCCCATTCACCTCCAGCTTCCCTGCCAGAGTGGAGTGTGAAAAAGCAGAAAAGGGTTTGGCTCTGTGTAAGATCTGCTCAGCAATAACAAAAACACCTCTATGTTAACAACTCTGTGTTCAGCACAAGTCCAAAACACAGCCACATACTAGCCACTGTGAAGAAAATTACCCCAGCCAAAACCA
Organism: Ploceus nigricollis; assembly: GCA_013399945.1. Taxonomy (NCBI): domain Eukaryota; kingdom Metazoa; phylum Chordata; class Aves; order Passeriformes; family Ploceidae; genus Ploceus; species Ploceus nigricollis. The sequence continues at coordinate 77,137 of VXBC01000952.1, read as the reverse complement.
ACACACACTAGATATGAAAGATCTGTTGAAATTTATGCTTTCCAAGTCTGTATGTTCTCAACTTCCTTTTCACACAGAAACATGTTTTATGTTAAACACTTACTCTGCCTATATAGTTTGTAGATTTAAAGTTTTTGAGCTGCTGTTCTTTGAAAACACAGATTGATGTAAGTAAAACATAGTATATTCTCTAAGTGAGGCTAGGATGGGCAATCCTTGGACAACTCCTCCCCAGGAGCTGGGGAAGTTTGTCCACTCATGTTGGCTTTAACTGTGACACTACTGTCAAGAGAACTGTGCTCCTATGAACTTTCCTTGCTGAAAGGAAAGTTTCCTTACTTGGCTAATACTGAGCTAATTCTCTGTGATTACACCCAGCTGTAACTTCCTGTTGAGGAAGAGAAATTGAATAAAGAGAAAACATAGTGTTTGATGGATATGAACAGTGTTGAACAAACTTTAAACAGCTTTCTAATCAAGATATTTGGACATTGGGCTGTTTTTTCTATTCAAACTATTTGGTCCAGAGCTGATGCACAGCCAATCTTTCTCTTCAGTAAGGTCCTAAAGTAGGAAATTTTTGCTCAGATTGCCAACAGTGTAAGCCTCTGTTTCTTTAGTTTCTATCTCAAAAACAGACTTGTGGGGAGTTGTGATTTCTCTACAGAGGACTGCCTGGTTGCACCTTGATTTGTTCCTTCAGAAATGGCAAACAAGGTGGGTCCAGTTGTTTTTGAATCTCTCGGGCTTCAGGAGAACCATTTTTGGTTTGCAGGGCTGCCAGAGGCTTTCTGTTCAACCTTGAGCTGGTAACTTGAATCTTTCCATGTCTAAATGTCAAATATGGAAGTCTTGTTTCGCCTTTTGTTTATGAGGGCAACATCAAAGATCATTAAGTTGTTGGATACTTTGGAAATTTATCATGTTACCATAGGTAAACAGAAGGGAAAGAGTGGCAATCCACACAGGGAAGTTATTTTTCTGATGGTAGTCTGATATAAGGGAATCTCATTTTACAGTCCCTTATCCAGAGCTTTTATGTGGCTTTACATCCTCCATGGTATTGCTTTTTAAATGCTGTACTGTACAAACAGTGGAGCATTGTGAATGGTTTTTCATTTTCATATATTTTTAATGTCTTATACTTGCATTAGTGAAAAATCCTTCTTATTAAGCTGCTTTTAATTTTGATATATATTATTTTCTCTCATAATAACAACATCTATTTTAAAAATTCTTGGGAAATTTTAACTTCCTTAAGGAATGTTTGGTATATTTAAAATAATTTTTCTCAGCTATATGTTTTTTTTTTAATTTTAGTTTGGTAAGAGTTATAAATTTATTAGAATCATTGCATACATAATAATTTGAAATGTGTCTGGCATTAGTTCTGTAAAAACAATCTGGATGTTCTCTGATCTGGATCTACAGAGTCATAAAATATATATGGCACTGTATTAAGTTTTATAATGCTCATTACTTCACTGTTGTACCTGTTGGGTAGAAAATCACTGAAGCGAATGAAGGGTATTGCTCTTTGGGCAGCAGAAATATTGGAAGTGCTCTTACATGGCCCCTTCTAGAGATGAGTTTCACTGCAGGGTTCAGCAAAGAAATAATTAGTATTTAAACTGTTTGCGAAAGAATATGACTTCTTCTCCCGAAGAAGAATTACAAATCAGTGGAGTGCTGCAGAAGTTTTATTTGAGCTAAAATAATTGCCACATGAGGTCTTCAAGTTATAATGAGGGATATCTGTGGTCTAGGAGAGTGAGCTTATAACTCATTATAGTAGGACATTGTTTTGATTCCTGAATCTTTCACATGACTATCATTGCAATTTGGGGCAATGCTTTTTGTTCCTGTTCCACTTCCTAGAGCTGTATTAGTAATGTGATCTGTGTGTCTTTAATATTAACTGGGCCTTCATATTTAGTTACTTTCAGGGTCAACTGTTAAGCTACTTAGACAACAAATTTAACTTACCTGCTTTATAATCACTGTAACTCTATTCTGGAAGGCCTGAGGGGTCTACATGTGTTGTACAACATTGACCATTGTACTCTAGCAATGAGGTTAAATATTTAGGCAATGCTAGCCAGCCTTCTGCCTCTAACTATAGCCTTCATAAACCTCAATATTTGTCTTGATAGCTTTCTATTTTTGAAAGGGATTTTAATTTATGTTCTGTGGTAGATGTATTTATTTAATGAGGATTGCATTAGCATTGCTAATGGTCATAATACATTTAGTTTCAAAAGATACTTGCTTTGAAATTTACTGCAAAATAGTGTAAGTGCAACCATTTGCTTGGGGGTGTCTAGGAAAAAGTCATGTTGATATTTTAATTTTAGAATATGTCATTGTAGCATTCCACTTTCATTACAGAAGAGCCAATTATTTGTTCTCAGGAGAGTAGTATAGGGCATGAAACAGCCCTGTGAGCATGGTGGTGCAAAGCCATCAGAGAAGATTGAAGTTTGTGGTGGGTGTATACTCCCAGTGCAGTTTTGTGTGATGACAGCTTGTACTCTAGGTCTTGGATGTAAGCAGTTCCTGAGTGTCAAGCATGGCATGCAAGCCCCATTTATGAGAGTGGCTGAGGTTCACCTGTCTATTGGTGGGTTTAAATGCTTTGCAGTATGTTGAGTTTGCATTCTCCCAGGTTCTAGCCCTCTTAAAACAAGCCCTCCAAACCCAAGGTTTTTCTTAAGTGTACTGGTGTTTGGTGCAACTCTGCAGCCACTATGCTGACACAACTGAGGTAGATCTGACACAGGCAAGGGGCTGAGAAAACGTGGCCAAATTAGTATGGAAACATGAATGTTGGGGAAGTGGCTTCACTGCTGAACCAGTGTGTTGTGAAACAGATTCCTTAATGTAGAGTTTGCTACCTGTTTGTCTGGGTAGCAGTGCTGCCTTAAAGTGCTACAGAGTATTTCCAGACTTATACAAACACTCCCAGCTGGTTTCACTGTAGTTGTTTGTGGAGAACTGAATTGGAGAGAATTTGTTGTGATAACAGGAACCTGGACTGCTGAGTTAGACTATTTTCTTTAATGTCTGATTTAAATCTGGTTTGCTTCAGTTTACTTCTTTCCCTATCCACTCCATATGGAGAAAAGTTTATTTCCTGTCTGTTTTCATCAAGCTTTAATATCTCTGAAAGCCTTTATTAGACTTCTCCTATGTATTGTGTTCTTTAGATTTAATACCCTCAACTTTTCCATCCTTTCCTTGTTGCTCACTTGGTGCTGCTTTTCTGGACTGCTCATCATTTTTATGATGCCATTCCAGGCTCTTTCCAATTAATCAGCATTAGTCCTGTGATGCTCTGGCAGGAACACACTCTTCCAACTGTGGTCTTCTAGGTAGCTTTGTTCATTTTATTGGTAAACTCCATGAATTTAATTCTTTTTCTTGCTGACTAAAATAATGTATAAGAAAGTGAATATTTTAGAAAAATAGGAATTTTTGTATTTCTGTGGCTTATACTTCTCATGGCAAACTCTGCTTTGAATTAGTGCATCTACTTCAAGTCTTGCATAGTGTCATTGTATTTTGCATGCTGTTGCCTGGATGTTCTTCCTTTCTGGCATATGGGCACACAGCGTATGTCCTCCCACATCTCCTTTCACCTCTACCTCACTTCACTTTTACTGCTGGGCAGTCTCCTGGTCTCCTGTAATCTGGTTTTTTTTTTATTCTTTATTTCTTCTATTTAGTCTTCTGACACTGCTGGAATTTTCTTTCTATCTCCCTCTACATCCTTAATTTTTCAACCTACATGAGCTTCGTAATACATTTCAGGATTATAGACATTTATTGGTAAATTTTGTATGAGCAATGTACACAAGTAAAAACAAGTTCTGTTAAAATTAGAAGCTCTGTGTGCATGTAGATATACTTATTTATGTCTCACTTGAATTACTTTGTAGGTTAACCTCTGCTTTATTTTCTCCACAGAAAATCATTGAAATGTTTACCAATAATGACCTCTGTTGCTTTGATTGAATGCTTCCTTTTCTCTGTCACTTTTCCCATGTGGCCAATGTGAAATCTGTGCTTCTGAAACAGTACCTTGTATGTCCCTTAGATTTTGGTTTTGGAGTAGGGCATATAGATGCTATGGTAAAGCAGGTAATAATATTCAGCACATGTTAATGCATTAAACATAGGAGTTCAGAGGCAGGATTCTCACTTTTCTTATTATTATTGCACAGCTTTTAAGTGTCCCTGCATCTTCCTAGGCAGATATCTGGAATTTATTGAGTGAAGTAAATTCCTTCTGGGTGTTTACAAGAAAAAGTGACAAATGTGATTTGATAACACTGATGATTGCAAAATTCCATTTCTGCTGATGAATTCAAAACATCTTCTGAGAGCAATATGAAATTAAGTGTTACTAAGACCAGACACAGAATTAAAGTAAAACCAAGCGTTGGTTAAACTGTCAGAACTGCAGAATTTCTTGCAGAGACATTCAGAGAACAGAAGAAAAAAATAACAGAATATTAAGCTTTACATCTATAAGAATTAAAGTGATTTTTCAGATAAATAGAAGTGCATAGCTTGCTGAACAGAACAAAGAAGAAGCATTGCTGGTGCTTCTACCAAGCCATTGCTACTGACAGGGCAAAGAAATTGTTGAGGAAAGTCTATTGAAGAATAACCAGTGAAACATGGGATACCAGCGAGCAGAGTGTGTCTGCTCTGCACACAGGAGTGCTGTGGGAACTTCACACAACATTAGGTGGAGTTTCTGGTGCAGTTCATGTGTAGCAAAATGCCTCACTGTCTTGCATGTTCTGCACTGGAAGCTGAGTAGGTTTCACAGACTGCTACTGGCATCAGCTTAGGTACGAGACAACTGAAAAACTACAGGGCTTGCCATGAATTGTGAGGAAACTGAAATGCTGAAGGCATGGAACTGTCTGTTTCCCAAATATTTTTTCAGAGGTCAGTGAAGCTTTATCAGCAGTTGTGTATGCTGTCCTGGGGGACCTGTGTTGTAAAGAAGCACTTTGAGTTGCAATATGAGAATTACCTCTGGTAGGGTCCAAGACTTCATTAGCTAAGGACAGTACAAAGCCAGAGTTCTAAAGGAAGGCTTAGCATCCCAGAAGCAAGAGGTCTTGGATCTTCAAAAAACATCATAAAAGATTTGGCATTAGGTAGTTTCACTGAATATTAAAGGTTGCTCTGGATTTGACATTTTTACTGCTTGGACTGTTTTTTACTGCAGTCAGGAAGTTTTTGGAGCTCATGGTGTTCTCGTTGTAGGAAGAAACAAAGGTGAAATTTGTAAATGTGTAACAGGGACTCTGAAAATAATTTGGGACCTGAAAACAAATAGCAAAGGAGATTGGGCCAGTGGGAGTTGCTGTTGCAATTTAAAGTCTGCTGCCTCTCTTGGGAGTCAGGAAATTTAGCTCTGCGAAAGAGTGTGGGCTCATGTTGAATGGGTGGGTATATTTAGAGATGTGGGAGTTTTGTGATGGGAAGTAGTGATATTGTTGTCTTCAGGCTCAGTTTCCCACTTTGGCTCTACTACAGCCAGGTTGGATTTTTGAACCCTGAAATCAGTCTCTTTCTTGATTAGGATAATCTACATTTTATTTTGATTTTGATGCTTTTAATCTCTCCAGATAAAACTTCGGGGAAAAAGCAGTTTCTTATTATGCATTTCTGTGGCACAAAGTGCAGAGGAATCCCAAATTTGAACAGAGTTTTGAAGTTCTATATTGTGGAAAGTGGAGTTCACCAAAAGCAGAGTCAATGCTCATTATTTTGCCTGCAGAACTGTAGCAGATCTTTAGAAAAAGTTTACAGAGAGAGCATTGGCTCCACTTGTCTAATAATCTGTGCTTCAGTAGTTTGTGATCCCACATATGTTCCACTTCAGGCTACATAATTAGTGTTGCCAGTGGTTATCTCTTTCTGTGTAATAACTCGTATCTGTCCTGGACTGCAGGATGAAAAGCTTCTGTTGCATCCAAGGGTTGCTGTGCATCCTCATGCCACTGTATATACAGTACCTAATCAGTAATAGTCTCTCTGGATTTTCTTGTTCTTCCTTTTCTGTGCCAGTGAGCATCTTTCAGGGCTTGAGAGAGAGAGAGAGTGAGTGGGTGATACGTTTCACTGGGGAATGAGCACATTTAAGAGCAGGTCATGCTATATCGTGCTATGGTATTTTGTTAACTTGGCCAGACAAGACTTCCTTTCACCAGGGACCATATTTTAAACTTCCAGGGTGAGAAAAAATGCCTGTGACTTTGCCCTGAGTGAGAGACATGTCATGCAGGGCCGTGCAGCATGTAGAGCTTAACAGGAATATTTAGCCATTGGTCTGTATCAGCACACATGAGATCAGCCTTTAGAGTTCCTGGTAGTGATGGCAGCTTGCAGAGAGCTTGTGTAAAGATGGAGCTCTCTGTGTCTGGACGGCACCACTGGCTTGGAGTTGGCACAGGTTTGACTCTATGCTCCCAGTTTTCTTGGGAGAAATGTCACAGCATCCAGTTATGACTAAGGAGTAGAGGAAAGAAGTGGGGAGCAGGAGACCATTGCCGCAATTTCTAATTGTAAATACTCCTTCAGTTAGTCTTTACTCTGTACTGAATCTAAGTCAATAAGGAATAAGTGATGAGGAATAGGCAGAAGTTATGAGTGAGATGTACAGTGTAACTGAGTCCCAAAATGTTTACAAGATCACACTTTGATTTTTAAACAATTGCTTAAACAGATAGTTTATTGATAGAAGGACATTTCTTGCGTTTGAAAATGATTTACGGGTTATACAGTAATTGAAGTGGCAGTCACTTCATCACACTTAAGTTTATTGATTCCATTAGTACATTGACCTTCTTTCTGCTGAATCACCAGCTTGAATGTCTGTGCTATGTGGGATAAATGAAAAGATGTCATTTTTCCTAACTATGCAGGATCCAGTTTTCTGCAATAAATAAGGAAACGAAAACAAGGAAACTAGTGGAAAATTAAACATTCCAGGAGAAACAATGTCTTGAATCTAATATTTGATGGATTTTTTGAAGTAACTTTGTGTCTATCACAGGATGTGTTTTTTGCAGGTCAGTCATAGGTGCTGAGTTAGCTTGCTCTGTTACAGTGGCCAGCATCTGTATTCTGGCAGCTCAAATACACAGAATTCCAGAAGAATGTGAAAACTATCATATGAATGGGAGAACAAGGCCAGCTGGAAAATTATTTCTGTGTGATTCCACTTTGTATATTCTACGTTTTAAATTACAGTTTCCATGCTTTTATTTTTCCCCAGAAAGATTGCTCATAGTTGAGTGACACTCAAAGCTGCAAAAATAAAAGCGGAAAGCATTGGCACATGTGAGCTGGAAGACGGAAATCACAGAAAGACAGAAATTGCAGAAAGACAGAAATCCCTCTTTTCTTATATTCTGCTGGGGAAGCAACTCCCTCCTCCTCTGGCCTCTTTAAGAGTGAGCTGCCTTCTGCACTCTTGCTCAATCTTATCTCTCCTTTGGGAAGATAGTGGTTTTCTGCACCAAACTGCCTGTAAGAGCAGGAATTGCTACCTTGCCAGAAGCAAGGGATTCTTTGTCTGTCCTCCCTGAGTTCCTGGCCTTGTTCAGCTTGTGGCATTTCCCTGGGACAGAGTGGTGTGAAAGCTGCTGCTCTGCCATGACACTGAGTGCTCATCCAGCCTGAGCATAGCACTAAGGAGGGAACATTTTGGCTTGTGATGTGTGTCCGTTAGATTTGATAGGCTTTCTCTTTCTCCCCTTAATCACTGATGAAAGTCAGCCAGACTGAAAGGACATGTTTTGCTCTTTGTAGCTGGGAAACAGAACAAAACAAGGTAAAGATTTGGCCCTTGGGATAACTGAAATGAGAATAACTCATCATTCTATGTCTGTTGGAAGGATAGGTAATATTTTTACCATTGATAGTATATGCTGGGCTAATGGATTTAAAGCTTCAAAAGCTCCTGTAGGATATTATGGCCATTTAATAATGCAATTCTGAAAAATAAATGACTTTGATTACAACCAAGGCTCCGTATAACACTGTCAAGCTAATGTTCAGTGTCTCTTAGTGGTACTTAGTTAGTGGTAGAAGAGGTATTTAGCAAAGTCATTTTAGGAGCACAGTATCTTTAACGGTATGGTTTGTGCCTGGGTTACCACAAAGTGGGTTTTGACATGATTCCAGGAGCACCTTTTCATTGGATTTGACCCAGGCATGCTGTGCTTTCACTGGAATAAGCCTGGAAAAGCTAAAGGGGAGAAAAAGAAATTGGGAGCTGTCATGCTCTTTCCAAAAGTTTTTTTCAAGCAGATTTGTTTTCATCCTATTGTATCCTATTGCAAGAGGGAAACTTTTGGATGCAGAGTCTGATTCAAAGGGATCACATATTCTTGCCTTTATTAAATTGTGATGTGAGTTGAGCCATATGGCACAGAAGTGGAACAGGGAGACTGTGAAGGGTTTTCTCCAGGGATCCAGCTCTCTTTCTGTGACTACAGTAGATTTATTGCCATTTTATGGTGCAGGCATGCTCAGGTGCTATGCTGAGAAGTGCAGTACAGGAATATGAACTGGACTGAATTAATTTCTTCTGTATGACAACAAAGTCTCTGGCCATATTTTGAGGTTGGTTATATTAGTGTTGTTGCTCAGAAGTTTACAAGCTTTCTAACAGCCAAGTGGAAAGGGCATTTCTCATTATTGAACTGATGCGTGAGACATTAAATGCTTGATGTTGTGCTCACAAATGAGTGTACAGATTTTTGGCAAAACCTAAGAGTCAGATTCTGTCATGCATATTAAGGTCATATTACAGTATCTCCAAGGGGGTTATATACACCCAGGTTGAACCACTGTGTCTTTCATGTGAAATAAGGAGTTGGTTTTTGCTAAATGATACAAATGACATAATTTTTTATCAGACTCTTCTTTCTTTTTTTTTTTTTTAATCCATTTGAATAAAGAAGAAAACAGGATCTAATTTAATTTCTCTTCCTGCTCCCTGTAAAAATCTGTTTTACTCACAAATTAGAATTTCTGAAAATTTTATCAAGCAAATACTTTCCATCTGACAAGGCTGAAACTACAAAGTTGCCAGGAAACCAAAAATCTAGTGAGATGTTAATTAGAGACGATGATCTGGCTTTTGCCATGTAACTCCATTTTTCTATCTTTGCATCATTTCACAAAGTTCAATAACTATTTCAGGTTCAGTAGCCAGCTGATTGTCTTTTGTTTAATATTGCATGGCATGAATGAAAAAATAATTTATTTGCAGAAGTTATCATGAAATAGTTGTCTGTGCTACCTATGAAAATACAGTACATTTTTCAGATTTTATGTGGCCTGTGCTAAATGAGAAAAGATGGAATAGTAACCAAAAGACTGGCTAAGCACATATAAACTGCAAGAAAAGCCTTTCACAAGCTCATTGTTTTCATTTTATTAGAATGATGATTAGGAACCGATATGAATACTTTGAATACAGAAAGGTTGTGCTTCCCACCTTCTATTTAAGGAGATGCATAAGAATGAAATCCCACCTTCTGATTTAAGGAGATGCATAAGAATGAAATTAAAGCAAATACGCCTGTAATTTACTGTGTTATGTACATTCAGCTTACTTGCTCTTTGACAAGTATCCAGCTCTGTTCAGTGCCAGCTACTTCCTCTAGTAATAGATGAGGCTGGAAGGAGCTGCTCAGCATATTCTGGTTGAGTTTTGCTGCTGGGTAAAGAGGTTTAAGGGGCCAGATGCAGAATAAGCAAGATGAGGCAGGATGCTATAGGAGCATGGATGCTGCTTCAGCTGCTTGTTGTAGGCTTAATTTATACATTTTTTTCTTGAAGGATCATTGGTTCAAGTGCATAATAGGTGATTAAAGCAGTGGATTTATTGTCTACAGTTGTTTTGTGTATATTTGTGTCAAATTAAGTGATCCACTGTCTCCCTGGCTAAGGATTGACTTTCTAGAAGAGGTGATTTTGAATAGATCTATCTTGTCTTTGTTGCTAGCCTGAATAATAGTTACCTTTTTGACATTTAGCTTTCACAGTAGTGGCCTCTCACCTTGTGAAATTTATAAACACCTGCTTTCAAAAACCCAAACAACAAATTAGGAAGTAAATATGAATTTAAACTGAAGCTTCTTAAGTCCTAATATCACAAGGATACCAGGATTTAAGAAGCTTCAGTTTAAGCTTCAATTAATTATCACATTAATTGATCCATAGTGTGGATGTATTAGGACTGCATCTTCTTCAAAGAAAATGAAACCAGATATTAGGGATGAGTTTTTACCATCCTGTGGAAATACTGCGGGATAGTGTGAGTTTAGACTGTGCCATAAAGTGTATCCATTTTTCCTGGAAGTATTTATATGTAATTTTTTGAGAATTTTGGTTAGAAGCTTGACTTTAATGGAATCCTTTAAGTTACAGTAATAGAGATTGCTTTGTGTTTGATGATGGATGTCATAGTCTTGGATCAACAGGAGCCAGATCAAAGTGACCGGTCCCTGGGATCTTGAGCTTCTGCTTTGACTCTGTAAAGTGAGAACAGCAATGGTTCCTTACATACATATAGTTACCCTGAAAATTAATTTATTAACCTCCAGCTGCTGGTGATGGTAGTGCTGGTATTGAGTATAATTACATACAGGCTGTATCCATGGAATACACAGTAATATTTTTGAGGTTTTCTAAAGTTTGGTACATTGTAGTACACTAAGATGAGGTCAAAACTGGAATCGGAAGTCCTTGTTTTTCTTGAAGAGAGCTCAGTTCACGTGACTCTTCTTTGGAACCTGAGATTCTGTTCTTTCCAATCATGGTCCAAGTTAAAACAAAAGCAAAACAATGTTTTGCATTGTCTTCCTATAGGCATTAGACACACATTGGATATGTGCATGTGCCTCGATAATGTTATAAAATCGTGTAATAGCAATAGCTCTGGTTTGTGTTAGAGCTGAGTCCTGCAGTGTGCTGCACACTCCTGCCAGTTCTCACTGCCCTTGCCTTGGAGTGTTCAGTGTGCCCCTTAGGACTGTGTAACCAAGCAGAAACCCACTGTATCCACAGTAATCATGTTTTCACTCTACTGTTTTTCTTAACTTTTTTCTTTGTCAGGCTTTTTGAATATTCTCAGTTCCATAGATTGTTAACAAAGTTTTCCACTACCTGTCAACTTTGTATTCCCTAATGGGAACCTTCTATGTAAGAGTAGAAACCTTCAATCTGTGAAGATCTGGTGAGCCAAGAAGACTTATTTCAGCCAAATTAATTTTTAACGGTGTATTGGTTCAGTGTCTAGGTGCTTACATGTCAGAGTGTATGAAAGTCACCCTTTGTCCCATCACTAATGCATTTCCTTTGAGCAGTCACTCTGTGCATCTTTTTGGTTTTCATTTTTTAAATTCACGACCTTGAAATGCTCTGGTGCTGCTTCATTACCTTTTCTTGAGTAAGAATGGATGTGTTGGCAGTCAGGGAAGCTGATGAGCGCTGGTGGTTCAGTGAAGCTCCACACACCCCTGGTGCTCTCCCTGCTGGCCTACAACAAAGTGAGGCAGCGTTAACAACGTGCCATACCTAACTGAACTTTCACATTTATTGTGGCATAACATAAAGCAGCCTGTCATGGAGCAGGAGCTGACACTCCTGGGTTTGGCAGATCGATGAGAAGCTGGTAGTGCAGACTTTGGGATGCTGGTGCTGGTTGTCCTGCTGATTTGTTACTGCTGCTCCTTACCAGAGTGTCTAAGCATCCCAGCCCGCGAGCTGAACATCTTTGTTTTGTGTGTTCAACACACATAGCACAAAATGGGCTTTGGAGAACGCTTTACAAATTTGTATGAATAAAATTAAATCACTAAAATTCATGCTCCAGGTATTTAGATGAACTTGGCTGTTGGTTTGTTTCCAGAAGGGATATTCTGCAGTTTTCACTCTTACAAAGACCAAGGTCCTAGCTCTTCCAGTAACAAAAATAAGATAGCAAAACCAAGTGTTTTAGAAGTGATTAATTATAATGATATATTTACAACTATTTAATTATTTCAAATATTTAAGATTTTTGGATACCCATTTTGAGGGTTTTTCTTGAAGGATCATTTGAAAGGAGTGAGAGCACAATACTTTCTAAAAATCAGATCTAGTTAAGGTTGCTTAAAGTGCAGATGAGTGTGAGGATATTGAGGACCCTAATTTAAGGTTCCTGTTTGGAAACAATGATGCCTTTTTTTTCCTAGCTTCATTTAATCGCTCTGTGCAGGGGGCTAAAGGGATGCACTTCATCATATTGTTGTCAGAGTTAATACTTTTGAAAGATTCCAAATGCTTCACAAATTACAACTCTTGAGTATTACTTTATATATTGTTGTGGCCCCTGGTGGATGCATACTTTGCCTATCTGTATCTCCCTAAAATAAGCACGATGGTATTATTTGGTATTAATATTTTTTTTCTGTGGAGAATGGAAACCAGTTGATAGAGATAGGGAATTTTCATGAGCTCCCCCTTTGCAGGTTTTGAAGCTTAAGAGCTCCCTGTACCACACTGCTAGCCCCTTAACATGAAATTTTAAGCTATTTCCATCTCTTGTTTTGATGCCTACTTTGTAAAATATTCCTATTAACATCACATTTGTGTCCTGCATTATATCTGGTGCTGCTGTGTAGCTGAGAGATGCAGGCATTTCAACCCAGAGTGAGTTTGTGGCTGGTATTCATATTCAAATTTTGGTATCATCGATCTATGAAATTATTCATCAGATTCCTGTGTGAATGCTTTTAATGGTTTAATATGTTCAGCTGATAACAAACTGCATGCTCAAACCTAATGTTGCTCTTTTTAGACTTGATTAGACGCTATCCTTGATTGTGATTTAATGGCTGTTCACAAGCTTGTTCGCTCTTGCTCTTGCATATTAAGTACCAAAGTATCCAGCCAGGTCTGCCAAAGTCTTTCAAGAGACCATGGTTTCTCAAGGAGATGAAAAGCCCTAAGTAGGCTAACGTTTTGATTCAGGATTTGGATTGTTCTTGATCACCAAAGATTTTGTCCATAAATCCCTCTGGAAATGTTTGAAGTGTTCAGAGACCTGTGTCAGTACTCAATTTTACTCTTCTAAAACGCTATCTAAACAATCAAACAAAATCCTTTTAAAAGCAATTAGTACAAGCAATAGCAGTCAAAACAATTCCAAATACAAGTATTATTCACCTCCTTTTCCCAAATGCATATCTGAACTATTGTGCCAGAAAAAGCAGTGTATGATTAGAAGTCAGCTCCTTCTCATATGCTTTGTGGATCATCTCTAACATCTCATACTTGTGTATCGTGGGTGCTTGCATGGCCCTGGTTACTAGAATCTTTTTAGCAACTCAGATGTTTAGTGTACTGACCTGGTGCCACTCTGGCACTCTACAAGCACAATATCCTCTTAATATACATTGAATTGGCCTAATACTGGACCTGGGAAAAGTACATGTCTTTTTAGATCAGCCAGGTGTGGTACACTAAGGCATCTGAAATTGCACTAAATACTTATTTTAATTCCAGTTTAAGTGCCTGGAACTCTTCTGGCTCCATCTATGCACAGTTAGCTCACAGCTGGCTGCACACCTGTGCCTGGAAAAGATACCAAGCCACCAGCCTTTCATTAGGCAGAGGTATATACTTAGAAATTAAATGCAAAGTTTTGTACATGAAGGAATGATTTTGCAGTAATAAGTAATGTGGTACCAGTTATAAGGGAAAAGCCATAGGAAAGATGCAATTTAAACCCCTGGTGAGGTGCTATTGACTTTTGAGATTAATCTTACAAGAAGGCAAGTTCTTGTATTCTTCTTTAAAATGCTTCCAAAGAGTAAAACCTTCAACATGCCTGTTCCCATCCAAGTGGCTCTTCTCTGCTTGTATTCAATCCCATGCCTTCATCACTGCCTACTGAAAGTCCTTCATTTTTCTGTGGGGAAATAATCACCAGCTGAAGTGGATCAAGAATTACTTTTACATGGATCATACTCAGCAACAAGTTTAATTACAGTTGAAGTGGCAGATATTCCCCTTATGACACATCCTCCCTTTATTGGCACCAGAGGAAACATTTAGCAGTGGAGGAACTTCTGACTTCCAGGAGAATACTGTGCATTTCTGCTGCTCAGACCAAGTAGCTCTTACATTATCCCAGCTGCCCATTTCAGCTTCCTTTCAGGAGGGAAGCAATATATACCTTGTGTTTTAATATGTACCCAGCACAAGGAGAGGATATGGAATTTTAAAATAGCAAAATATTCTTCATACTTTAATTACATGATAGTATTTTATTAATGCAGCAACTCTGAATTTTGTTAAGATGTAGTGTAGACATTTTAATTTCTTACTAATCAAATCCCAGATATGTCAGGAACATGGTTTTGTTCCTAAATAATCCACTACATGCAAATATTTGATCTCTTTAAACAAGCTAAATATTTTTCACTTGAGCTTGATGAAGCTGATTAAGAAATATCTGCAATAAGTTGTTTTAGTTCCACTGTAAACTATTGGTTTAATAAAATAAATTATCACCTCAGGGGAGTGTAAAGAGAAACAGTGGAATATACTTAGGGCAAGGTATTCAGAAGGCACTTTGTAGTGGCTTAACTCTGCTCTGTGAATTTTATCCTTCACTTCAAACAGAGGAAGGTGAGGGAAGAACCCAGTGTCCATCTTGCACAGAGTATGCATAAACATTTTTCTTCTGTGTTCTTTCTAAAATGTTTGTTCAGCATTGCTATGAAATCCTAGTTGTCTTGCTAAAATTAAAAGTCTTCTGCCAAAGGCAAGGACAGGTTAAACTAAGTGAGCTGAAAAACATCTGTTAAACTCACTGGCAGTACTTTATTGTCTGTGTCTTGTTAGCTTTTTGTTGGATTTGGCTCAGTTCCTTGAGAAACAATCCCATCTCTTGAAGAAATAAACCTCATGTTACCACCTTAAAATAATATGAAAAGTACTTGATTCTTCTTGCTAAATTCCTCCCATCTTCTCTTTTTAAAGCTGTGTTGTTTGACCTTTTTAATGTTGTACCCTTTCAGTACTGAACCCGATACCTGCAGTATTTTACATTGCTATGCCCTAAAAACTCAAGCGTATCATAGAGCTTGCCAGAAGCCATTCAAGCAAAACACTACCAGATTATGAAATATTTTTAATTAACATGCACATACTTATGAGAAATAGGCAGTATTGAAGACTGTTCAGCCAAACTAAGCATTGTGCTGTTGTTTTTATCCACAGATCTTCCCTCCTTTCCCTGAATCTCTGCTGAATGATAGCATTAAACTGCAGGTCCTTCAGAGGGTGATGGATTTGGGTAGTTTGCCATGGGACTGGGCCCCACCCTACTTTCTGGAGCCTGGGAAATGTTAGACCGTGCTAGGGAAACAATGTGGATCCAATTTGAAGACCGAGAAGCGAGGACGTTCTGTGGCGCATCAGAAATGCACAGCTTTTAACTCACTTTCTCAGGCCTGCTCTTGCCAATGTCCTTGAGAGCACGGTGATCCAACGTGACACACAACACACACTACCTCAGCTAAACACACTGGAGTGGGGGTGGGCAGAGCTAGGCTCTTAACTTTGAATTTTCCATGGTTTGGCAATAGGTGGAGCATAGCTTGGTATGGGTGCCGATTCACACATGCATACTGTGCATTCTGAAAGGGAAGGCACCAGGGCTTCCCTGGTGCTCCAAGTGGCTGTGGCCTCCTGGAGAGCAGGACAAGCTTGTCAGGCAGCAGCACTTTACAAGCTTATGAACCAGCAGCTGTTTACAGCCACCTCCTTTGCAGAGTACCCAGGTTGCAGGTTTATTAGTTGTTAATTGTCCTTCTGGATGGTGATGCAATACAGAATGAAGAATAAACTAAATGGTAACTGCAGTTTCTTTTCTTTTGGGTGCCAGCGTTGGATGCATCTTGTAATGTCAGTTGCACATTGTAGAAGTGTGGGGTGAGTAAGGTGTCCACTGAAAGTTCATTGCTGGAGAAACTGGATGCAATTGCTTTTGGGAAGTGGATGTATTCATTTCAGGACCCTGCTTATTAAGGTTCCATAGAGAAGGAAAGAGAGCTTTCTGTGCATGATTATTTTCACACAGATTGTGAACACCTCTCTTCATCTCTGTCTGTTCTTTTAGTTCTGTGCTAGCTCATAGATAACTGCGTTTTCACGCTGAGGAGGCTTTGGTTAGGCAGAGGCCCAAGTGAGGTCCTCTGGTTCCATGTCCAGTCCTTAAGCCTGACTGTCTTTGCAGCCTTAAATAAATCAGTTAGGCCAACATTTTTTGAATGTTGATATCTGAAGTTAGACATCCAAATTTGTAGTTAAGCATGTAAGTAGGACTGCTCTGATTTTTATAGACGCTGGCTCCCACAGTGTCTTTATGTGTTACATTGTGTGGGGGTTTGCAGTTTGAAAAACTAAATGAGGATTTAGGAGTATAACATAAGTCAGCCAAGTTTGAGAATGTCAGCCTTGACGTACACACTGGAATTTTTTGCTCCAAAAAATTTGCCAAAAAGGCTTACCTTGCTGAAGAGGAATGCAGAAGAACTAATGGCCAGTGTGTTTTGATCAATGAGTAACTGATATTTTCTAGCTGATAAATAAAGACAGTAATTATTACAATATAAGGAGGGAGATTTCTTCAAACTCATTGCCCAAACATAATGCAGTTGTTATGTGCAAATGTAGCAATCTAAAACATTTCTGAATATCAAGACTGTGCTGTTAAACACAGCCTGGTTTGATCCACCCTCTACCAAAGCAGATGAACTGCAGTTTCTTAATGAGTAGTTAGACAGCTTCTTAGAGACATGTGCAATGTCATACTGATGAGATAAAGGCTCCTTTGTGGTACTCTGGATTCATAAGCATGCTGGCTTAATGAGCTGGAGCAGAATGTTGGAGCATTTGATTGAAAAAAACCATCATTTCCACTGTTTTGGTAAAGTTTTGGGGCCACATTCCAATCTCATTTTCTTGACATAACTCTGGCATAGAGAACAGAAAAGCTTACAGCTACACTAGGATCTAACTTTCTTTTCATCACATGGGGACCAAAGTATAGAACTCTCCTTTTAAATTCCTCTGGTCAGGATTTACAGTGGCAAGGCCATATTAATTTTTCTATTTTGCTATATATTAATATAAAGGGAGTGAGTTCTGTGGCACACTTTAAAGGACTAGATTTGATGGTAGCATGTAAAGTTGTAGCTTTCAGCTTGTTACAGTTACGCTCCAGAGTGTGCATGTTAAAATAGAAGTTCCAGTGAATATAGTATTGTTTGCAGGCAGAAGTGTCTTCAAGTCTAGTATCCCTCTCCCTTCCGTTTCGTGAGGGCTGTCACAACTCTGCCCCTTTGGGGACAGACCAAAGTCTGATGCCAGTTTGTGTGGAACGTGTATCAAAGCCTACTTTTGTCTTGCTGAATTCAATGGGAATTTTGTCTTTAAATGTAGTGGCAGCCTGACTGGATTTCTTCTGTTATAATTTATTCTTTAGGGAGTTTATGTCCAAAAGTACTGACTGCTTCTTGCTTCCAGTGACTTAAACATGAGCTGACTGCTCACTACTCTTGGAAGGTGTGGTTCTTCACTGCAGAAGATTCCAGTTTAAACAGACAGACATAATTGCTCAGAAACAAATTTTCCCTGGACTCCTGAGAAGACTGTAATAAATCAGGATTGGTTTGGTTTGCTTGGATGGAGAGGTGTGACAGTGCTTTTCCTGTAGTTGGGTTAACCCTGAAAGTTTTGTCTATTTTGACTATCATGGTACAATTTTTCTTTTAGTGGGTGGAAAACAAATACAGAGACAGTATCATTCTGATTGCCAGAAAAACATTCTTCAAGTAAATGGTTTTATCACATACTTGATCAGTCTTTCAAAATCCAGCTGTTGAGCAGAATCAGCACAGACAATTGTGTTTTTCGTAGTTTTAAATAATGTATCAGAAAGGACCTTGACTGTTAAGAAATGCACTGCCTATGTTGTTTTTTCATTCTGAAGCAATGAAGCTGCTTTGCTCCAATTTAGATTCAAGTGTCTTGTGCAGCACAGGGCTGTGTGCAGTACACAACTGCTGGAATTGTTTCTTTTTTTAACTTAAGTGATTGGCAGCCACTTGGATGAGTCACAATTATGAGCCTAATTTTAGCTGGTATGTATGTATTGGGAGACTCTACCAGAGACAGTTGCATCTGAAGGGTTGAGAGAGGTGAAGTCAATTTAGTTTTGGGGCTTCTTGGAAATCAGCTTTTGTGTCTGAATTCTGTTTCTTCTCTTTTGGTTTTGTACAGTCATATTGTATGACCTTTGTGGTGGAATACACCTAATTCCTTCACCTTCAAAGAATTTATCAGAAGGAGACAATTTAGAGTGACAACATCAATACTTCGACTGATGCTTGTTTGGTATGTGTTTGACTTGTGTTTGTGTTTTGAACATAATGAAGTGCAGGGTTTAAGCTGCCTGTAGTGTCCCATTTATTAATTTGTCCATATGCAGGCTCTGCTGGTTTCCTTCAGCTGACCTGGGAAATAGCATCCAGGCAGGTGTATTAGTATGGAGTTTGAGAGGAGTTTAGTATATGCAGTCAGAGCCCTTCAGTCATGCGGGCTGCATTATCTGGCTGCCAGTGCTTACACACTGTTTAACAGCTGCTGCTGTTAGTTTAAGGCAGTTCTGTTGAATCCTGCATTTTGCTCTTTTGGTCCACCTGTATCAAAGTAATGCAACCTCTGGTACGAGCTGGTTCCTACTGTGGCAGCCTGTCAGGAAAGCAATGTGCACAGTGGTCCCTGCCTTTAAGTGCTGTGTGTGTGAAAACGAAAAAGTGTGTGCTTTTTATGGCACCTTGCTGTTTCCTAATGCATTATTCCTGTTTACTGTGAGGCAAAGGTGTCAGACTGGATTGTGCAAGGAGATGGAAGCCAAGTTGTCATTTACTGCCTGTGTTCTGAAAGCATTAGTAGTACCCAGGTCCCTCCTCTGCTTTGTGTTCTGCTCAGCCTCTGTTGTGTGCCTAGGTAGTAAACTACCATATGTTGTTTATAGAGAATGCAGAGGCAGTGTATCGTTTTCCACTTAATCAGGGTGTTCCTAATCGGGAAATTGCCCAGAGAACTAATAAAGCCAAATGCACTCAATAACTACTGTTTAAGAGATACAGTAATTCTGCTTAGCAGGAACATCCTCAGGTGATTTACAGGTACCTGGCCATGTCCCATTTTTAACTTGAATGTGGCCTCATTTCTCCTAGGAGAGCTTTTAACGTTTGTCTGAGTTATGATGCAGGGAGTGTCTGTACAAACAACTTGTCTCACTGTCTGATCAGTATTGAAACTCCATCTTTTCTAGACCAGGTAAGCAGTGTCCTCACAGTTGGTGCTGTGGCTGGGCAGCAAGCTGGGCTCTTGCTCTGGACAGAGACACTTCTTTCATTGCCCCAGGGAGTAGCAGGCTGTGGGCTGCTGGTAGTGATGTGATGGTCCTGCTTAAGCTTTGCTTATGCTGAGCATAAACATGTCCTGGCCCTGGACACGTGTTCCTGATTTGTGCTGCTTCTTGTGTAGTCGTGGCAAACTATTTGTTCAGCTGTGCAGCAGCTAAATCTGCAGCACAGCTAAATCTGCATACTGATCTGGCTGAAAAATAACTTACAGAAAAGGGGGAGGAAAGAAGAGAGGTGTCTCATCCAAATGGTTTTCTAGCCTAGTTCACAATGTGGCTACACAAACAGCTGTGCAAGCACAAAGAAGGGAGTGGTGGGAATAAGTGGGTGAGGTCAGGGAGAAAGAAGGCTATTTAAGCCAGTACTGCTGCCAAAACATTACTTGCCAAATTACTTTTCAGCTCCTCTGTTTTCTTGAACATTTCCTCACATCTGTTCTGTCATAGTAAACTCTTATGGATGTTACCGCTTCTGCATAATAGCAACTGTACTGGTTCAGACAAAGACTTCATCTAACCCAATATCCTGTCTCCAACAGTGGCCACAGTAAGTAGACCCAGGGGGTAAGAAGAGGACAAGCCTGTCTGATGTTTCCACAAATGTTCTCTCAGCCTCAGACAATATATAGCTCAGGGGATTTCTTGAACCTGATATGGTTCATTTACACAGTAACTGTCAGTGGATCTCTTACGTACCTGCCCAATTCACATGTAAACACCATGTAAAATCCTGGTTTTCATGACATCTTTTGGAAGGGAGTCCCACAGATTTCCTACTTGGAAGTGTGATCATGAAGTTCATAGGCAGGACAGACCTATCATTTTTATTAATATGTCTTATAAATAATGTTGATTCACCCATACAACAGATGAAAATATTTGAGAAAAGACTTCCCTGAAAAATTGGATGAATCATGGGGTTGGTAACACCTGCTTACTCCTGCTCAGTGACGGTGAAATGTTTTGGTTGTCTCAGTCCAGCGTGGGAAAGAAAGATGTGAAAGGATGCTTTCCATAAGCTAGTGAAGGGTAATTAAGTTCTCGGTGTGCTAAGCCAAGATGACTGGAAGGGACAATCAGGATGTGCATTACTGCTCTCTTCTGCTCTGAGATGAATGAGTTGAGTTTATATCTTAAAACACACCAGTCAGTGAAAAAACTTGCAGCCAGCATAAATTCTGTGGGCAAATGAAATTTTTTAACATTTTGATGCTTGTCTAATTCCATTTAGATTCATAATAGATTATAAACTGGATAACTCTGAATGACATCCTTCTCTGTGCACATCTGTGCTTTGTGACCAAGTCAGTGAATTGCAGTGCAGCTTGAGAAGGGTGGAACCACTGAGAGAAGGCTGTGCTGACAAACTTGGGCAAATTTTAAATGTTTGTTTGGGGATGTGTTTGCTGGAGATTGTAATTCTTCCTAGAACGTGCATACCCATTTACCAGGATGAGAGGGAAAATTATCCATCTTTTTTCCCCTATGTTCATCGTGTTTCTCACAGTGACCAGGCCAGGGATGCAGTCCTGGTTGCTGCAGTGCTGCCTGAGCCACCTGAGTTGCTTTGTCAATGATGAACACAGGGACAGAGAATGAAATTACCTGGTATCTATTTGCACAGTAAGATCTTTTTATGAATGGAATGTGCATTCCTTTCTCCTGCCCCCTTGGGATGTGATTCTCCCTCTGTAAGGTGTTCACCATTTATGTAAATGATTGTGATGGCCAAACTAATCAAACCAAGGACAAAAGCTATCACAGGCACTCATCTAGCATCCAGCCCCCACATTAGCTTCTACTTCATTAAAATATATGTGACCCAATTCAAGAGCTAATTTGGATGAAACCATTAGGCTTCTGTCCTCATCACTGGTAGAAGTCTGAGGTTCATTTTCACACATGAGTGAGCAGTTGCAGCTTTAAGATGCATGAAGGTTATTGCTGCGTATGTGATGCACACGAAAGGGAGAGGGAAAGCAGCAGACAGTGGACATACTCTTTATTTCTGTGACTGCATCATTTTATAAGGTCTTATTTGTGCTCCACCTGTGGAATGCTAGACAGGATATAAAAATATATGGCCAAGTTAAACACAGGAAAGGAAAATCGAACCCCTGAGAAGGGAGAGTGACAAGATGATCATATTGCATTGTAACTGTTGTGTACCTAAGACAAAAATTGGTTGTGACCTCAATGGAGTCCCTGGTGGAAGATGTCTAGTTGGATCCCCAGAGGTGTTTGGACCAGGTACAGAGAATCTCTACACACTCTGCAAAGTTGTTTGGCTTGGTTTGGATTTTTGGTTGGGTTTGTTTTTTTTTTTTTGTTTGTTTGGTTTTTTTTCATATTAGGTAGCTGTTTTAAATGCCTTCACTTAAAAGAAGCCCTTAGCAGAGAGAGGTTACGAAATTACTTTGAAAGTCCACAGA
The DNA here is from genome assembly GCA_013399945.1 of Ploceus nigricollis. Classification (NCBI taxonomy): domain Eukaryota; kingdom Metazoa; phylum Chordata; class Aves; order Passeriformes; family Ploceidae; genus Ploceus; species Ploceus nigricollis. The sequence continues at coordinate 55,177 of VXBC01000952.1, read as the reverse complement.
TTCAGAATCTCATTATATTTTTTAATCCAGCAAATCCAAGTAATTTATCCCCATAATACCCTAGTCTTGGGAAGGATGCCATGCCTAGATTGCGTCACTAATATCTGCTGGCATGTGTGGCTGGCAGGGGTTGCTTTCCTGGAGCCACTATCTGGGGTATCAAATTGCTCTCCAGACTGATGGATGAGTCACTAGAATCTCTGTTTTGTTTGTGGGTTTTATCAGAGCTCATCAGGTAGCCGTCAGTATGATTGACTAACTCTGTGCCAAGTGTCAGGCAAAAGGAGCTGAAGTGAAGTAACACAAGTGACAGCTGAAGAATAAGCAACAATCTGTCTTTTCAAATGAGTTGTTCTGTTGGCAATTTGACAAATTGTACGGTGTAACTGAAAGTTCTAGTTAATGTGTTGCATTACTTTATTTCAAAATATTCTGTTATGAATTGCTTACATTTAAATTCTGGCAGATAGAATGCTTAATGAAATCAGTACAAATGCAGTAAAATTGACATAAAAATACTGAGACAGTGCAAGACTTCTGAGATTTATTCCTAAATATACTTGCAAAGTCCTGCTTCAGCATTTTTAAAAATAATTTGACAATTTTGTCTTCTACCAGATAAAATGTTCTGGGATAGTTCTCGAATATAAATGGACAAGAGGGAGAAAGGGTGGGATTAGAAACAATTTGTTTCCCTGCAGAAAACCTCCTGCAAACTTTTGCCCAGCAGATTTATTTGGGTGCCACACAACTGTTTGATCTAATTTATTTGCCTTGCATGGGTAATTCGTGTTTTTCCCAGTCTACAAAACATCTGACTTACTTTTTAAAATTTAATTTCATCAAAATTACTCTGATTCCATGGTATTAGGATGAAATTTTAATGGGACATGTAAATAAGGAGTATCTTCATGAAATCCAATTTTGTTGTACAAATATGCCAGGAATGTTAAAAGAATTTTCTCCCAAACCTTTGTTTTTCCTGTCTGGTAATGCTTTGGGAAAGCTCACAGCTCTTGTGATGGTCGGTGAGCACCCATAGGTTTTTTTGAAATTACTCTTGTTGTTTAAGAAAGTGTGAATCATGGTGGATTGAGCACTGGCTGCATTATGACCATGTTTCAAGGTCTTATAATTTATTTCTCACAGGCTGCCCAGTCAGTGTTGTTTTTACATGGCCAGCTTGTAAAAAGCTTTACTGGAAAAATTTAAGTGTGATTTTAAACAATTCCAGATTTACTGGTATATGTCTCTATGGGGATATCTGTATCCTACAGTGATCCTTTTTTTTATTCCTTTTTTTTCCTAGACTGACAAACCAAATTTGTGACTAGATTGAAATAATCCCCTCTGATTCCAGAGGAAGCATCCCCACATGAAGAGCTGCTTGCAAGCAATCAAGTGGTCATATATTAAAAACTTGCTGTGAAAGGATTTTATATGTCTTTGTTTTATTTTGTATTGCAAAGGACTGGGAGTGTACATTGTCAGCTACCATGCTTGACTGAGAGTGCTGAGTCAATCACTTGATCATTGAAAATGTTCATTAAATTGCTGATACTCTGTTTTGGGCTAAGATTGTCTGGAGGTTTGCATCAGTTTGCAGTATCTAGGTGCTTTAGGTTTCCTGTCATGCTTGTTAGTCTGATACAGTGTGAAAACACACTGCTTCTTTTGGCAGGTTGCAGCTTAAGCACCGTTTGTATGGCAGCAGATTTCTGGTTTGTCTTCCTCACTGCTACCTGCTGGTGCTGTGGTGAAGAGTTACCACAAGAACAAGAGCAGACAGCAGGAACGGGTTTTCATAACTATCACTACTTATATGAGACCTTGCAAACAGCAGAGGTATTTTTTTTGCACAGGGCATTACCCAAGTTTTAATCTCATCCCTCCTGATAACTGCATGGTTGCAGGGAAGAAGCACAGAGTGCAGTTATCATCATTGTATGGGGACTTGGGGCTAATGCAGAAGACAAGGGAAAGCTATTTCCTAGTTCCCCTGCTGAAAGCAAGGCAGCATCTTCTCAGTGTCACTCTGATGGGGCTGGTACTCTCCCTGCTGATGCAGAGGCTCTCTCTGATGTTTTGGTATGGTTTAAGCACCACTGGTATCAAAATGTGTGACTCTCTTCTAGTGTAGCTGAGATGACAAGTTTCTTTCTCAAAATATGTGATACTGGAGTATCACTGGATATGGAGTGATACTGGAGTGGCTAGGTGGTCATGGCCTAGCATGGATGAGAAGGAGCAGAGACCTTTTAAATAGAAGATTACCAGCAAGTTATTGCAGAGAATATAACCACTACTTGCCCTGAAGATATGTATCTCTTCTCTAATAGCTGAATTTGCAATGACATTTTAATGCCTGTGGAAACTAGAGCCACAAGAACCTTTTTCTTTCAGAGATCAGCTTTGTATCTCAACCTTTCAAAGGCAGAAGCTGGTGCAGTGTGTGCTGGAAGCAGCCAGGCTGAGCTAACTTTGGCAGCCCCTGCTGCAGCTGCAGCCAGGACGGGCAGTGTCTGCGTGACTGGTGGCCCCTCACTGCATCCTCTGCCTTGGGACTACCTGCTCTGCAGCTGGGGAGACAATTTCAGAGAGACAGAAGAAAAGGGAGAGCTCTAAAACTTCCCTCTCCCATAGTCAGCCTGTTTCTGTGCAGGGCTCTCCTCTGATGAGAGGATGGGTTTTTTGGAGGACATATACCTGCCAGCATCATTCCAGAAAGTGTAAGACATGACAACGTTTTTGAGATCCATCAGGGAGAACTGTAGGTTGAATCGCTTGGCAAGAGTTTAAAAAAGAAAGAAAGACAATTGTGCTAACCTTGCTTCTTTATCCCACTTTGAAAGAACTTGGATGTTGGCATTTTCACTTCCATTTTCAAAAGAATGAACACTAACCCAGAGGTGATGATGGTAATGGTTGATGGGTTTACCTTTGTTATGTAGTGAGTGTTGTATTATCCTTTTGTTCCATGACTTATGATTAAAAGTAAAACTGCTGACAGTTCTGAGAATGCAGGGGAGTTTGGCTAACATACATATCAAAATTTAAAAAAATTAGCCTGAAATAAAGTCACATTCTTTATTAGTGAGAATATTTCTTTCAGCCTAGTTTTTCCAAGGCTGATAATAAAATTATGTTATCTAAATTCAAACAACTATATTAAAAATTTTTATTACTTTGTTGGCTGCCTTTTTTATTACATATCCCCAGACTTTTGAAACACAGAGGTCATCTTCTTGAAGAATCCCACCATTGCCTTAGTTTGAAAATTAGCTTCTTGAAATATCAGCTGTACCTATCTTGCATTTAATAAATTAATATATTAAAGAAGCTAGAAATTGATAATTCAATTACTGTGAACCAAACATCCTAATATGTTAGATGAAGCATCAATAAAAATCTATTTCATCAGCATTTCTTAGCAGTGAACTAGCTGCTTGGGAACAAAGGAGAGCACACACGTGCAAACCCCTCTCTCTAAATGTTTTCAGATATGACACAAAACAAAAATGTCCTGTGCAGTAAATCTGTGTATGATCATGGAATTTGTTGTGTGTGAAATGCATTTGCATTTCACTCCTGGAAGAAGGTTATATATGTTTGTTTGTATTATGTGTGTCTGAGGGAGAGCTATGGATCCCACTAGTAAGAAACACATTGTAAATCTACATGCAGAGAAAAAAAAGTATATTTAAACATTAACACTATGCTGAATACTGGCAACAGTCCAGAAACAAAACTATCATGGTTTGTATGTGTCTGCCTGTTTCCTCCTTCTTAAAGATTCTTAAATCTTTGCTTGAGAGCAGGCTCTTCCAGATAGTTCATAGAGAGTGCTGCCAAACACTTCTCATATAGAAGCCACACAAAGCAAAACAAGTCTTACTATGTACTGCATGAGAATGAAAATATATTTATGTTGAGGTGTGGACAACAGAATATAATGAGCTTGTTACCTTTAGCTTTCTGTTGTTCCATTTGGATTTTAAGCATGCAAGCACCAGGCCATTGCTTGCCATTGTAAATGTCTACAAAATAATGATGGTGCTGGCCAGTAGTGAAATTATTGCACTTTTGTTGGCATATTTGTTTAATAATCTGCAATTTGGATTTGCAATTTGGATTTTCCAGGCCAGGTTTTACATTCTTCTAGGTAAGTCTCAGACCTCTGATCTTTGGCAAATGTTGACTGTGGTTTGTGTAATGGGCTGAGATTAAGCTCATGACAATGCTCTTTTTCTAGTGGCTTCAGTAGAGTTCCTTCCCATTTACATCTGAATAACTAAGATCAGAGTCAGGCAATTGGTGTTTGGAGCCTTATTTTTATTTCTTTCTGTACTAAAATCCATCTAATGATACTCATCTGCTTGATGAATTTTGAGGAAACCAAAGTAAATATTGCTTTGTGGTATTGAAGTCATTCCTATATTTGATGAGTTTTATTTCGAAAATAAAATCATGCAAGCTAATTTTAATGCATTTTGCAAAACTCTGCTTGTGATCTATAGTTTATGTTACTGGTATATTCTCTTCTAGCCCAAGATCTCCCAGATAGTCCTGGGAGATGTTATAAAAGTAGAAGAATCTCTATTCCTCTTTCTATGAATCTATGAAAGCTATTACCACCACCACAAATCTACGGAGATGAAGGAAGCAAAGCAAGTTAATCTTAAGGCAGATTTATGTCCCTCTTCAGCCAAATATTTCAGCACGCATTTGACTACAGACATGGCTTTAATCCATTTTTAGTCAACAAGTCACTTCAGCACGTGACAAAGTCCCACTGCCTTACCATGAGAGGTGAGCGTGGGTGTGTGTTCCTTGCTGGCTTGGAATCTGTTCCAGGGTAACTGCAGGAGTCTGATGGTGTCGTGTGTGTGACGTTTGTGCCATGGTAGTTAGGTGTGAGGCCACAGACTAAGCGTGAATCATCAACATCACCACAGCAACACAGTTCTTAATACTCAAAACCTTTCTCTCTTGTGAGACACAATCTCTTGCTACATGGCCTTGGGAGAACGGTAAGAAGATTTTTATTAGAACAAGCTGAGCAGGAGGCTTGCATGTGTAAAAGTTCAACCACCAACCCTGCTTTGCTTTGCACAGGACATCTCAGTAACTTCAAGTCCTGTAGTTGCCTTCTGGACACTGCCCCAGCACTCTCAAGCACTTGTGTAAAGCTGGGGTCATCGCCATGCTGATAGATGTGCAAGGAGAGGAGCACTGGAGACCCTGCTGCTCCCTGTATTGCTTCTGCCTGCAATCCAGAAAGGATCAGACTTGGCTAAACTCACAAACAGTTGTGTATCAGCAGAAAGTACATCTAACTGCACCACGCTGGGCCACCCATGAAATTGAATTATTTAATATACCAGATTGTCAACTGGTGAGATGCAGTGCCTGAATTAATTACAATGATGTAAACATGCCAGGGGGAGGACCCATCCTTCTTCTGTTTGGAGAGTTTGTTCACTGAAGCAGACATCTGAAGTGTTGATTTGGTTTTGTTTTTTTTTTTAATAGAAGCATAAATTGATTATTTTGAGAGAATGCAAATGTTCAGAATGAACCATGTTTTACCTGTTTTGGGATTTGAATGATTGTTCCAGAAGCTGAGGCTGGTATCTTCTAGTCTCCAGCAGGATGTGGAGTTTCATAGAATGAATCTGGTGTTGTCCTGCTCTCACAAGCAGGGGTACAAATGTTTCTGTGAGGACTCAAAAGATACTTTTTCAACCTTTGCACCTGTTTTTGAACTTGATGCTTTAAAAGTATTTAAAAACCACGATGAGTCAAATGTTTTATAAGGCTTTTTGGCTTCAGTATGCTTTTCTTGATATGGATGAAGGCACTTGAAGCTGAATTTAGAGCAAAAGTCAGAAGAGTGGCTACAATGAGGTGACCATCATGGGAGTCCTTTTTTGCCCCCATAGTATTTATTTTGATAATAAAGCTCCTGATGGTGGCAGAGGAGAGATTCACGTCTGCTTGTGAACAGAAAGGCATTGCAGGCATAGCAATGTTGGGTACCAATTTGAAGAGTTGGCCAATATTTCATTTGTTGTTATAGTTTGAGGTTTTTTTCTCTTCCTGAAAAACAGCAGGAGGCAGAGAATATAAAAAATTATACTGAAAAGACAGAATTATAGAACTGTAGGATGGTTTGGGTTGGAAGGGATTTTCAAGACCATCTCTTGTTACAACTCTCCTCCTACAGACAGGTACACCTTCCACTAGATCAGATTGCTAAAACAGCATCCAGCCTGGCCTTAAACACTTCCAGGGATCACACATCCACCTCTTCTTTGGGCAACTTGTGCCAGAGCCTCACCACCCTCACAGTAAAAAATTTCTTTTTCAATTTAAAGTAATTCTCCCTTGTCCTGTCCCTCCATGCCCTTGTCAAAAGTCTCTCTGCAGCTCTTCTGCAAACCCCCTTTAAGTACCACAGTAACTGTTCCCCAGTTGCTGGCTCTTGCATCTGTATGCCTTATACTGTTCTCCACCTCAAGAAGTATATTTGGAGGTAGTAGAGACACTCCTAAATTAAAAAACACAACAAAACAAAATCACCAGAAGAATTTGTTGTTGAATGTGGAAGATGTGAATGTCTGGCCAGCTCATGTCTTTTTTTTAATGACAGTCCTTGTCTTGGAGGTTGACTTGTAGGTCTGACTATGCTCAATTCCCAAAATTTATATCCATCTCTAATCAGAAGTTAATGTGGTAGAGTACTTCCAGTCCTGCTTCTGTGCTCTGTCTCTGAATTAAATTACTTGAGACAATTTGAGGTGAATAGGGAAAGTGCTATCCAGAAGTTGAAACCTTCTCTCCTTCTTTCAGGAATTAAGAGCTATTTTGTGGGTATTCCCATCAAAAATAAGAAGCTTCCTTCCCAGATGAATATAGTTCAGTTTAATAGTTTATGTTTACACCAGTATTTTTTAAACTAAGATATTTTGTGCCAGAAGAGTGCCAGCTAGGGCTGAAAAGCCTTTTCAAATGCTCTGCCCACCTCTTCCAAATGTTCATTGTTTTTAATATGATACTGTCTGTGGAGTTCACCAACTTAAAGGTGTCAACTGACTTTGGCATGGCAGTACTTGTATAGTGTGTTAAGCACATATCAGTTCTGAGCTTTAATTCTGAAAACTCTAAGGATTTGCTTACTGACTATATTTATAGTTGATATTTTGAATTTGTAAATGCTGCACTGGATGTGTTACACTGTGTGGTTGCTCACTATGACGAAATATTTGTAAAATTTGCTACCTATCATACTTAGTTTTTATCAGTTAAAGAAAAAGAGAACACTAAAACTTGAGAACACTTTGTTCTGTGTTAATGGATGAGATAAAAAGGGTAGAAAAGACTGTATGGTATGAATCTGTTAATACACAAATGCACAGAAGATTTAGAAAACATGTTAGAGGACATTTTCCCCAGGTAATATGTACTCTGTAGCTTGTTGCACTGCAAAGCAGTTGATGTGTTAAGTGTACAGCTCAAGAGACACACTTCCAGTGTAGTTTTTGATCATTTGAACTAGTTACGACCCTCATGACTTCTCAGTCTTGAAGAAATAGGTTACTTTTTCTTGTCTTGAATTTACCATTACATTTGTAGTTCAGCAATATTTAAATACTACATCAACTTGCAGAGCTTTCATTTCTCTTTTGATGTACAGATTATAGTAATTTTTGGAGACAGAGTAATCCTTTCCAATCACAATATAAGAGTTGCTGGTTAGTTCACATTATTTCCTGAAATGTTTACATTTCTAGGTATATTCCTGGAGAGGGGGCAAATGTAACATAACATTATGGTTTTCTTTTCAATCCACATGATTAATTTTTTTCCCATGATCTGGATACAACCTAAGATTTATCAGTTTCAATTTATCAGGTCATAATGGCCTTCTTTCCAGATGTAATATATTGAGCTCAACAGACAGCAGCCTTTTAACATTTCTGTCTTTTAAATTGCTATTTATGTGGAGAAGACGAGTCCGTGGAATCAGCTGGAATCACATTTTCCCAAGTCTTCAGAATGGAAGACACGGGGGGAAAATAAACTTCTGAGTGCCTTCTGGGTCTAACTGGCAGAGGTGGGTTATTCTCTGCCTACACTAATATATCATAAATTATTATTTGTGGTCCACAAGCTAATAAATTGTACTGTGTGCTAGCAGGGAGTGTAAAATATGACCTCGAGAATTTGATATCCTTTTATATTGAGGGCTAGATAAGACATGGATTCTTTATTTACCATGAAGATTCAAAAATAGTTTCATACTTAGTGGCAGCTATTGATTTACTAGGATTTGTAAAAAGGAGCTCTTTTGCTCATGCGTGAAGTCACAGCAAACAAAATTTTCAAATTCCAAACATCTAAAGGTATATCCCTAAATCAGCATAAACTGTTAGTCTTTGTATTTCTTGTATTGCTCTGTCTTTCCTGGAGAAGAATCAGAGGAGATGGGGATTAGCTCCCCCCTGTACATGGAAAGGCACTCAGATATTTCACTCCTGCATCAGCCTGGCCCATGAAAACCTCCATACCCAAAATCTGGGATGTGTAGCCTATCTCATAGATGAGATTTCATCACTCCCTCTTAAATAACCAAGTGACCTGATCTGTATCACTGCTAAGCACTCATACCTTCTAATAACTTTAATTAAAGTTTCATGGTCTTCATCATTTGGAAACAAGTTACTTTGATAAATTTTTTTCCAGATTTAGGATGAAGTTTTCAGTGTTTCAGCCTTTATTTTAATGATTTAATCATAGGCTTCAATGCTGTTTTCTGGAATAGTCTTTTAGATGCATCATCTCTTTGGCTGCTCTTATCTTCCCTCCTTCCTTCTCCTGTCCCTCTCATCTGCGATCCCCTGAGCAGTTACAGCTGCTGTTCTTGCACTGCTCTGGGTCAGCTGTCATGGATTCTGCTGGGTGAACACATAACCATCATTCCTTCCCACCATGATACTGTCCATTCTCTCATCCACAGCTGCCTCGAAGAGCAGGGATGATCTGAGCAGCCGTGTGTGGGTGCAGTTAAAATGTCTATCAGTGTTTGCCAGAGTTCTGGCAGCTCCAGGCTATTGTGGCTCTGCCTGTATTTAGAGGTTAAGGAGTTGCAGTAATGCTCATTTTGCAGCTTCACAATGCAGCAATGTCTTTGCTGGGTGCTTCTGTTCATGACCACATTGATTGCTTGTGTGACCACCGCACTTCGGATACTCTGGAGATTTCTGCTTGCAAGGACACCTTTCCATAGACAACCTCACCCATTCAGTCTTTTAAGGCAGAGAGCACAGGCTTTTTATATGCAAATTTGTTAATGAGGAATTTATATTGTACAAGTAATAGTGCAGTGATTCATTGAAGCAGGAGATTTTATTTGGTTTTTGTAGGTACTAATGTTATTTATTGTCTTCTTGTCTTTTTATGCATTCATATGTAAGGTGACAAAATAAGTTGAAAAAATGAATAAAGTATTAATTGTTTGAACAAGTAATTTAGAGGACTAACTCATTCCCAAAAAAGGAATATTTCAAATAAATTAAAGAAATTCTGTGCAAACGTTGCAAAACACACAGTTGAATATCTTTCAGTGAGTGTTGATGTTTTCTCTAGCTTTGCTTAACTCATTGAAAGGATCTTTGTGATGTACCTGAACTCTGTATACCTCACTGGGAATTTAATCCACTCGTAAAAGACATTTGTATTTATTAGGTAGCCTGGTGTATTCTTAGAAAGAAAACCTCAAGGTGTCTGAGAAGGATTTGGTGTGTATTGAATGAGTGCAGGATTTGTATACTGCAGAAGGGGAAGAACTGATTTACCTTGTGATCTCTTGCCTATAAAAAAGCTTGCAATATCTTAACAAACTTGGGGTATTGTTGCTAGCACATATTGGAGGAAAGCCAAGCTACTCCTATTTGGCTTCAAGTGTAGTAAGTAATTTTTGATTATTTCAGTTAAAATATTCAGTTCATGTAATTCCATAATGCCTTGATAACACAGAGGCCTGTGCTGCACACCTGCAATGTCAACTTCACATAATAGCTACTATCTGGCAGGAACATAATAGCAAGTAGTAGAATAAAAAAAATATAAACTTGCTGGTTTCACCTCTTGGTTACACCAGGAGTTTTACAGCATTCTTGTTCTCTAATACATGTTTCATGTATTCTGCCAACACCCTCAAATAAAATTGATTCTTCAGTTTTGAAGAATCAATGATCAATTTCTACTTAAATAGCTCTTCGGGACATCTATTGTCTAGTTCCATATTGGAACCAATGGCTGAACTTAATGCAAGGCTGTAGCTGTTCCCCACAGCATTTCAGGACCATGGTTTGTGGCATTTGGGATGTGGTACCATCCAAATGCAAAGGCATGTGGCTAAAAATGAAACAATATTTGTAATACTAGTTTCAGAGCATAAGCGTGAGTTGTCTTTTTTCTTTTTTGTTCGGAAACATTGAGGTCTCTCAGTGGTGCCTGTTGATTCAGAATAACCCTATTCTTCAATGGACAGAATTCTGTAATTACCATAATGCCCCTGCTGGGTTTGCTGACAGGGCTGGTGTATCTGTAAGGGCTGTGGCTGGAATTGCAGCTGCTTCTGTCTTGGGCGAAGAAGAAAAGAATTGTATTTCTTAGTGGAGATAGTGCATAGCTGTTCTTTAAAGGGGGAATTTTTTAGTGAGTCATAGATATTAATGTAGATACTAGTTTCTGATAGGGTACTACCCAATCAGCCAGTTTGTTGCTTTCTAAGCTTAAGATACTTGCATTGTTGGACTGTAAATATAAAGCTGTAATCAATAGGCTGATCAGTTTCCTGCAAGCGAAGACAGCAATAGTGTATGCAATAATCACTTTGTGTATATGTACCTTGTTGAAGTGATTAGAAAAATGACGGCATCAGCCTTTTTATTACAGCTGTTGGATTAGTTAGGGCTTTGGTTTTGCAGTATTATCTCAGAGATAGCAAGGAGATAAAGCAGCTGTTAGCGAAGCTTTGCTTGTTTCCATTTACAAGCAGCTTGCACCTGTACTTGTTTGTTTTCCAGTGTGTGGGAAAAAATGCTGAGAGCATAAAGCCACTAAGTGGCCAGAAATGATACCAGTCCATTACAATTTTCATGGTTCATATTTTTTATTGTGCTATGCGTAATTAATCCAAGCCACCCATGGAAACACACATAAACCATGTGCCTCCCCTATAACAGAGTATGGAAATACTACTGTTCTCTTATTCTCTTGTGAGTGATGTGTTCATCCTGATTGTGTAGCCTTCTTCCATGTTTAACAGTCCTTCCTTAAATGTGATCCCAGCTCAGCAGGACCCTCTCTAAAAGTACAGCTTTGTGTGTGGGAGAAGCTGCTGAGTCAGGCTGTGATTTCTCTCTTAACTTCCCAGGTGCATGGATTTCTACTGCTTATTGATCAAAGGCAGTAGAAATAAATATACCCATGCCAGGATTAAGACATACAGATATCATGCAACCCTTCCTTTCTTTGGTCATATATAATTTGAAAGGTAGGTTTTAAAGTTTGTTTGGTTTTGGGGTGGGTGGTTTTTTTTCAAAATTACTGCTTAAATCCTCCCTGGGCTTTGAAGTACATGGTTTGATTTTCAAAGCACTGAAAACTGAGTCACCTGACATCAGACACTAAGTACTTTCAAAGATCTGTAGACAAAGATTTAGAAACCCAATTTCATTTCCACTGAGGTATGAATCTTAATATGTTTATTAAGCTTCATGTAAAAAAATAATAAGACTATCAGTATTTGTTCCCATCAAGACTGTTATTTCTCTGCATTTCTCTGTTATTTCTCTCACAAGGATATGAATCAAACATGCTTTTTTCTCCTTGTGGGGATGATTTTTATCAATGGTTCACCTAGAGAAAGGTTCCCCAAAATGTAGTTTATGTTTGGAGTTAAATATCAGTCTTTGGCAAATTTCTTTTGACAAGGACTTTAATATTTGGCATCCAGCCATTGAAAATACTTGGTCCTTGCTGCTTCACTCAAAGCTGCATTGTTTCTCAAGAGCGGAGCTATCCTGCATGACCATGGAAAATGAGGGGACTGTAGAGGCAGCTTGGTTAAAGGATTTGCAAATTTAAGACAAGGCTTTAAAATATTTTTGAAATTAAAAAGAAGCATTCATGTACTGCAGAGATGTGTTTGTGTAGGTTCCTGTTTGCCATGTGTGTCACCATAGTCATCTACCTTGTCCTAAACACAGACAGATAGAACTGTATCAGATCTGTACAGAAACAATAGGCCACTGTTAAATTTGCTTCTATAAAAATGTCCTGCTGTTGATATTATTAATTAAAACTTGGAGGCTTCCTTTAACATTGCAACACTCTGAGGGAGAAAGATGATCTTAAAAATAGCTTGGACCTAACCTTTCATAGCTCAGCATCAAGATCCTGAGCTATATTAGAGTTAACAGTGCAGATATACGGTCTGGAAAAATGTTGTGTTCCTTGTTGATGGCTGCTTTCTCCATTGCTTGCAACTTTTAAGTGATCCACAACTGCTCCATGCAAAAATCAATACAGTAATCCAGTCTGGAGGTCCCAAGGTGTAACAGCAGTGGCAATTATGCTTTGACAATAGACTCCTTGTGTGTGTGGTATGGCTTCATTACAGTGAATAACTTTAAATATACTGCCAGGTTTCTGATGCTGCTCTGATCAGGGCTGAGCTGAAGGGGAGATCTTAAATCAAGACAGCTGCTCTATTTAAGCAGTCCAAGCAGAGGGGTATTAATGGTGGCAGCTAGCATGGTATTGAAAATCCATTTGCTTGGTGTAGCACCTATTGCTTGGTGCAGCAGAGATGTCACAAAAGTTTGTCTTCAGATGAGTGAGGGCATTATGATTTGTTTAAGGTGGCCAGGACAGATGGTTAAAGAAAATTACCCACCTTGCATTTCAGGGGAACAGTAAGATTTCAGATTACTTTGTGCTGCCTTTGTTGCTTTTTAAAAATTGTAGACATTTGCAAAGATTACTTTGAATGTGTACATAGCTATAGAGAAACTTGTAGTTTATGCAAACAAGGAGTCTAACTTGCACATTTATCTGAGATATAGAAGATATTTAAAGCCATTAAGGAAATGAAAACATAATGATAGAAATAAGCCCATATGGATATGAAATTATTGTATTTGGTCTTCTTCCATTTACAGCCTTTGGAGTTGTAGTGTTTGGCTGTCTTTAATATAGAGACGTGGCCACTGACTCAGGTGGTCAGAGTTGGAAGTTACTTAAATCAGAATTCAGTGTTGCCTGTTGAGACTTGCAGTTGTAGGGGACTGTACTTTCATCGATCAGATCAAGATGGATGGCTGCAAAATTGGATCTCCAGCCACGCTGAGCCACACTGGAGTGTGAAGGATGCAGGCAGAGGAATTATGCTCTGGCTTGGCCGTACAGCTCCAGCTGTAGCCCCAGGGCTGCTGCTGCCGTTCCAGCAGTGTCTCTTTTGGCCAAACTGTCCCACCCTTGAGGAACTGAAGATAAAGGAATGTGTGTTCTAGTATTAAGAAAAAAAAAAAGTTTCTCTCTGTCAGTACAGTGTGTGTAGCAAGCCTTTTCTGCTCTAACTTCAGGTTCACATGGGAATTAAAAAGGTCAATCTCTTGCAAAGTAACTGACAAGACAGAGTTAAGTTGCTCAAACAGATATCCCTCTGTTTCTCTGAAGCGTAATCTGTCAATCAGTTCTCAGCCTCTTTCTTTGCTGTCATGAGATGATGGAAAATTAATTGTGTGTCTGAACATCAAACTTCTAAGTGCATCTATGTGCTCCTCTGCAAAAATGTGTTTCAAATGGCTTGGCAATTATAATTCTAGTGAACACTGTCCTTCACCCTTCACCCATTATCATTTTGAGTCTTTAGACAATCATGAAGGAGAATTTAACCTGGTTATAAAAATAATTCTAAATTTTTAGAAATTGATGATTATTAACAGAGCAGGATGACTCCTAAGTGGTCTTATCTGCAAAAAATGCAACCATCTCCCTAGGAACTGAAATCTCTTTGTTGCGCAAATTCCTCTAGCAAGCTGTCCTTATCGATGGGGAGGAATTTTCTATGGAATTGATTCCCTTGACAGTGTAGCAGTGGTCCTTAAAGTAAGGCAAAATACAGTATTTCTCACCATTTTTGAAAGGGCAGCAGGCTCCTGTGCGTTTGTGTGCCTAGCTGCAGCAAATGGGGGTCTTGGCTGCCTCTGCATGTGCTGTAGGATTGACCTGTAGTGCCACATGAAATGGTACAGCTGTAGTTTCATGGGAAAGTGAGCCTTAAAAATCCCATTCTTTATTGCTTAAACTGATTAGAAAGACCAGCACCTTTTGCGGGGCATTTGTAAATCCTAGTTCTGTTAAGATAAATATCTAGGTCAGAAGCTAGAGGTGCCATCACCTGTTTTTTCAAAGGTATGGTATGTTTGAAAACTCTTTAATAAAGTTGGATTGCTATAAGGAATACAGTGAGTTTCTAAAGCCCTCATTGAATTTAACCTGTAAAACTTGACTTCCAGCAGGTTAGCTGAGGATTGTCAGCTGATGCTTTCATCTTGGCTTAGCCTGACATAAAAATTTTGAGAAAAATCAAAGAAAAAATTCAGTGTTCTCTTTATCCTATTCACATGCTTTTGGAGCTCTTCTCATTTAATTCACTTCCTTCATTATGTTGCAAAATCGAGCTTACCTGTCTGTCATTGAGCAGTGCAGGGCACTTGGCCGTGTGTCCCCATTCTGCTGCTAATGGGGGTAGCAGTGAGCACTGTGCTGACGAGGCTGTGGCTGCTGGGGCGCTGCTGGCACTGGGGACATCCAGCAGAGCAGGAGCTGCCAGCACAGCCAGAAGCTGTGCTCACTCCATGGGGCTGAGCCTGGATGCAGCGGCTTTGCCTGGGTTGTGCAGAAACAGGACACCCAACCCAATGTGTGCTCGTTAGGGCAGAGAACCTGTTCTGAAATGAGCATCTTTGTCCTCCAGGACTTTTTTTTTTTTTGGCTGTTATGAAGTGATACTTGTTACTTTGGAAGTCAGTTTAGAGAATCAGCTGACTGTGACCTCTTCAGAAGATGCATCCTGCTGATATCAAAACACATGAATTCTTGTTTAGATGTTTTGTTTTTTTTCTCTGACTTCAAGAAAAGAAGGTTTTTAAGAGCATCTATTTACTTAAACATTCAGACAGAGGCCTTATGAAATTTTAAAAACAAACCTGTTCTTAGCCTGCAGTTACTGTAGGTGCTTAAATGCCTTTAAAATTTGCCCCTGGCTTCTCTACTCTAGATATTGCTTGAGTAAAATGAAAATATAACCAGGATTAATTCACTAATAGAAAGTGTGTGGCAGGTGGGCAGAGTGCTGAGGACAAAAACTAACTTCAAAGAATCCAAGATATCCAAGAAATGTGAAATTCTCACAATGTCTTTATAAGACCAAAATGAAATAACAGGTCTGACATGGTGGAGGTAGTTGGAAGAAGAGGTTTTTTCACATACGCTCTTAAGAAACAACGCCCCCTTAATGGCAGAACTCTGGGGTCCTTCTTTTCAGAAAGGAGACTGACAGCATTTGTAGGTTAAATGAAATGAATTAGCGAACGAGTAATTCTGTTTGCATGTAACTTCATTAAGATAATATCCTGTCCATCTTAGACCTGTCATATTAGACATGTTTAATCTTTGTGATGCATGGAGTGTTATATTGTGTTTGACACCTTCTAAAGGAAGAAGGACGAGAGCCTGTAATTGGAATGCTGCCATTGGATAATAATGATGAGCGCTTCTCATCTTCAAAGGGCTTTTAGTCTCCCTAGCTAATCCCCGTATCTGCTGAGATAGGAAGGTAAGTTTGATCCTTGTTTAACAGATGGGGAACCTAAGATGGAAAGAGTCACTGCATTAGAACTTGAAGTGCCTAGGTGCTATTCATCCTGTGTAAAATCAAAAATAATTTTATTTGTGAACTCAAATGAAGTAAATGTATTGTTTAGATTTGGATTACATGGCTGACATTGATCATCCTGACATTTGACCCTTCAAATATAGTCTCATGCTATACCAATGTAACAAGTGTTCTCTAGTAATCATATTACTGTTGAGTTCAATAGTTACAAGTAAAATGTGCAGAGTTTCTGAATGTTTGCACTTGAAAGTGAAAGTCTGATTCTGAAAGCCTTCTGGATATAAAATCTGTTTTGTAACTCCGGAACTTCAGACTCTGAAAATTGTGAGTATCACCCATTGCATTGACAAAGCTCTCACTGGAGTGGGGAGCTTCCTGAGCAATTTTAGTTGTTGGATTGACATGTTAAGGTAATTTGAGTTTATTGGTTATTCAAATGGTAAAATGAACTCAGTTGCTGAAGTGGAATCATCTTCTCCCAAAAATGATTGCTTTTGGTGTTAAACCACTAGTGGTTTAAAAGCAACATTTTCTTTTTAAGTCTTTAACTTACATGCAGAGTTACTTACAGTTCCTTAAACTGGAAAATGTTTTAAATTAATTTTGCCTACTACATTTCATGCTTTGTATTAGAATTTTTTAATATAAAAAAGAGATGGGTCAGTTATCACACATATTATTTGCTTGTGACACATCCTGTTGTCCAAACAGCTAGTGAGTATGAAATAAACATTAGAGATATTTACAGAAAGTCTTTCATGAAAAAATAAATACTAGACTATTTTCTCCTCATTTTCAATTTAATAAAACTTCCCTAATTTTATTGTGCAGATGAGCCATAAACAAACATACTATTGTCCCTTACTGGAACCCAGTGGGTTAACTTAATGTAACTGGTGAACAGACATGGAAATATTCTGACTGATGACACTAGTAATTACTATCTACGTGGAGAATGCTTCATATATACAAAAAACCACAAGCAAAATTTGCAGCATTTAAAAACCTCATTGATAAAACCCGAAACACTACCTTTTCATCTTTCTGATCATCTTCCCTCTTCATGCAGACATCCCTTTTATTTTCTTTACCTTATTTCTGCAGAAATTCCTACATGCACTTGTTAGTTCCCAAATAAAAGAAAGCATTTTAGTCTTTGCCTGAGTTCTATTGGCTGAAATGACAGCACTGTTAAAAATCAATGTGTAGAAGGCTGGATCATTACTGAGGTTTCCCCTTGAACACTTCATAGACACAGAAAACTCGGGAAAACAGCCTGAGTACACTGCATCATGATTGATTTCAAGTACATCTGATGGAGTATAATTATCTACCCATTCATTTCTCTTCATTCTCCTCTCTACATCCTTCCTCTTTTGAGATCAGATAATCAGTAGCAATAATGAAAAGCAATAAAAATAAAAAAACCCCACCAAAAACCAAAAATAAAAAAAACCCCAAAACCCCATGAACAAAACAAAAAAAACCCAACCCAACCCCCCCCCCCCAAAAAAAATCCCCATAGAAACAATCGCCCATAAGGTTTGGCTGCAAAACTAAATAGCAGTAGCTTTATATTTAATTTATTAATTCCCCTATTCCACTATAATATCATCAGAATCTTTGGGAAAGCCCTGACTCCACTTTAGGTTAACTTAATAAAAATGCACACTTGGGCTTATATTAATGGTTATGCTGTTAGTGGCATTGAGAGTAAATTTTCAAGCGTGTCAACATCATCATCAACACCTTCTCCCTCTTAATTTCTTTTGCAATGTGGCAAGAAAATCAGTACTTTGAGAGGTTAGGATCCTAACATTTCTGGGTGTTTGTTTGTTTGTTTTGTTTTCCTGTGTTTTTTTCCTTAATTTTTTCATTTATGAAAACATTTTTGGCACTCAAAATGGAATCTCCAGTTCCAGTTCAGAACGTATGACTCTTAACTGGCCTATTTGAATAGAGCATTAATTGTGGAATATGCTCTGATATCTACTCAATATAAAACCAGATTATTGAATTTATATTAATAAGCTTCCTTCAATAGGAGTCCAAATTAAAAGAAATTGAGATTTTTCTCATATTCTTAACCTTGTAAATTTACACAATCACAAATTCTACTGGAAACTCTTTATATGAATAGAAATTGTTCTTTTATGATTATCTACCATGGGCTATAAATCTGTTTAAAAATTCACGCCCTGCTTAAAATATTATTCTAGAAATTATTTATGGATTGGTATTCTTGCTTTCAGGCACAAGCAAATATCTTAAGGCAAAGTTTTGATTTTCTAAAAAATATAATACTGTCATCTTACTTATGTATAGGTATAACATACCTGAAAATTGCTGTTACTGCACTGAAAGGACTTGTTGTCATGAATGCAGGTGGTTTTGACTCCTCATGTGCTCTGTGCTGTAACTGCTCTCATACCCATGATGATATTGTCTCAGCACTGGGATTTCTTGATGTTCTTTGCTTTAATGTTGTATGTTACTTTTGAATTCTGTTTAGTTCTAAATTGCTCTCTCAAATAATGCCTTTGTTGGTACATTTTGGGGTTCTATAGTTGCAACTTGTCAACATATTAAATATTAAGTTTACCAGTGAAAACCTGTGTTTTTGGTTTCTCTGTCAGACCCATAAACTCAATTTTGAAATGTGAGAATTAAGTTATGTTCCTTCTTTTTCTGTGTGTGTGCTTAAATCTGTTTCCAGTAAGAGATAAGCTGCTTGTGGCAGAAAGTTCATTGACTGTTATCAGAAAAGAAAAATCTACGTTTTTTAGATTATGCCTTCAGTGATCTCACTCACTGGAGGTGATGGAACTGTGCAGTGAGAACAAGGCTATGAGGAATGAAAGTAGTAATATTTTGTTTTGTTCAAGTGTGTTGCAAGGAGCTGTGGAAAAGAAGGTGTCATTCTATTTTGAAGCTCTTCAGAACAAAACAATACTTTCAAGTATCTGAAGAGTCGTGTCTGCTGTCATTTTTATAGGGAGATCATTATACACTTTCTAGCTATTCAAATGGTTTCTCCTTTTGCACTAAATTTTGGGTGTACCTAAATCCTTCCCTTCTTTCCTCTTTACTTTTCACCTAGTTAGTTATGAACTACATTGATGTTTCCTCCTCTTTTCTGCAGCTCATAGGTTTTGCTTCCTTTGCAATTTCATTGTAGGTGAACTCCTCCAGCACTGAGGATGTTTTGTTACCCTCTGTGAGAGCTCTCCAGTTTAAAACATCTTTCAAATAATACAACACATAGAAGTGCTGGTTGGGCAACCAGAACTATTTCAATACAGCCTGTTAAGAAGTGGCTTAAATGTTTTCAGCTGTGTTAATATGTTGATACAGGTAAATTTGACCAGTAAAATATTGGCAAATATTTTCTAGTTCTGTATTACACAAACCTTTCTACATTCTCTTCCTCTTTTGTCTGTGACTTTAGGGAGTGCTATTTGCTTTTGCCATTTTGGATGGGTTCTTATATCTGTTTATAAAAAGCATAAGATGACTTTATGGTAGAGAAGGCCCTGTCCACACTGAAACCTTCAGAGATGGTAAAGTTTTAGAGAAAATAGCAATGAAATGTTTTCTGAAGAGAATTATAATAGCATTAATTAATTACTTAATTGTATCAATTTTAGAATACAAGCTGACATTGTGTGTCTTTTTATTGTCTCAAAATATGTTTTCATTAATTAAGCAAGATAGCATAAGGCATAACTCCCCTCCAGTTTAAAATAAAGGAAAACATTTGAGTCTACTCAAAAATGTGTAGATTGTGTGTTTGATATCTACCTTCTTCTTGTATTCCCTTGCTTCTTGTATTTCAGGGAAGTTCAAATGTATTGGTATAGTCCATGAAAAATGTTCAGCAAGGAAAATCTGTGGAATTTGACTCTGAGTTGAAGATAAAATTCCACAGACAATTCTGTTCCTATATTTAATGAGATTCCAGCCTATTTTTTATTTTATTTTATTCATTATTACTAAAGTATAGATGATTAAATTGCCTTGCCTTAGCTTATTAAAAACAAAACAAAAGAAAAACCACAAACAAACAATAACAACAAAAAAAACAACAACAAAAAACCCCAAACAAACAAAAAAAACTGTACGTCAGAAATAAACCTGGCATTGGAGAAGAGACTTTGAGGTGTGGTTCACAAAGTCAAAATTTTGGGCCATGATAAACCCCTTTAGTTACATATGCATAAGCAAACAGCCAGTTGAATTCTTGGGAGAAAGATTATTATAACAAATATAACAGCTGATGTTGCAGTGTGTGACTAATTCACAGGTTTGTTCCAATTGCATATTAAAACACAGGAACACACACTTCTGATTTCATCTGTTTCCAAGCACAAAATTACACACTGTTCCTCATTAATAACATTATTTTAAAAATAGTACAAGGATGAGGACAAAGCCTGGACTATCTCTAATAATGATATCCTGGAACATTAGAGATTCTACAAACTTCTGATCTTGATGTGAAAACAGTGAGCAAATGAAAAATGTCTGTGTACCAAGAAGACAGTGAAGTCTTCCTGAATACTCTCCTGTACTTTTTTTGTTTTGGTGGATTTGGGTCTATACCATCGTGGTTTAACTCTTGTCCAACATAATACGTTGGTTTCTTATTACACTGCTCTTCAAACCAATGTAGTTCTCCAGGCTGTTTTTAGAGGTGATGGTTTAAGATATTAACACAGATTATGAATCACAATAGTTGTTTGTTACTGGACGTACAGAAGCTGTGCTGTTCGTAGGGAAGTCTACCTTGTGCCTATGAAACTCGAGAGATTGAGACTTAGTCCTTTATCTTCCACAGGTTTCCTGTGCTATTATGGGCAAGTTTTTAGCCTCATAAAAGGACTTGGGTCCTAGCATTTACTTCTTCTGCTGCTCATTTTCCCTCTCACCTTTATTTTTTTTTTTCTTTTTGAGTTGTAAATACCTAAATAGTCCCTTATATGGGCAGTAGAAGTGTTAGAAAGTATCTCTGTTCCAATCTTTTTAATGGTCTGGTCAGTAGGAGGCCTTGTACCAAAGCAAGAGGTGCATATTTCACTGTAGGACCAGAATCTACTGGATAAGTGTATTTGTATTAATAAATACAAATAAAGACAATAAAAAGTCCTTTGTATTAATAAATAGAATTGTGAATAACTAAGAGTTGTGAATGACAGTAAAAACCTGGGAATAATGAGTGCAAGTACATGCACAACTGAATTCAGAATTAGCTCCTTTGCCTGGAAGCTTTACATTTTCCTTGTTGCTTTCAGTTATTTAAATTTCCCAAATAAAACTTTTGTGCAACTTCTGGTAAAAAGAGGAAGAGGAATTGGTTTGAACAAAAGTCTGTGCCATTGGGATGAAGTGCTCTCCTCAGAGTCCTTGAGAAAATGGTTTTGGGAAATCTACCTTTTGATAGAGCCAGAAGAAAACCATAGAGGGGCCATAACAACAATGATAATATCAGAAGCAAACAGAAGGACATTTTTCGAAAGTGATACAAGAGGACTGAAGAGCAAGATACTGGAGCAGCCTGTCAGAAGAATCATTCTCTTGCTGCCATTATGATTGTATATACTAGACAGAGGGGTGAAAGACTAAAACTGAGTCACCTGTAAGGAAGACTAAAAGGTGCAAATCTCTCTGGCAGGGACATCATAGCTGATATTTCTAAATTGATGCTTTCAGCTCTGAATACTGCAGAGCTGTCAGGGTGGTTGGCCAGGCTGAGACTAGCAAGACAGATCTTTGTAGGGGAAATATATGTGGTTCTTATAGTTGGGAAACTGCTACTAAGATAAATGTCTTCAAAAAAGAAGCATCCCCGCTACAAAGCCACTATGCTTGTCACAAGTTTTAGATTGCTCAAAACTCCTGGATTTCCTCTTCAGTTCCTTTTTCAGTGCTTTGTTTTTTCCCTCTCTCTACCAAGGTTGTTTACATTTCATTGCTGTGTCTGGCTTGTAGGCTATTTAGTGTCTATAAAGGACCTGTATCAGAAAAAAGTCTAATAATGTGAGATGCTCAGTTCTTGTTAGTGCAGCTGCCAGTGGTGCTAAGGGAATTCTACAGGGGTGGCTGTAGGTGTGAATTGAAAAAAATGGGGAGGTGTTGAAGAAATCGAAGGTGTTGTGAATGGGAATGGAAAAATTGGATTGTTGAACATTTCTTGTCTTGCAGCAAAAAACAATTATTGATGAAAGTTTTACTCCGCAAAAAATTCGTTTTGAGCTTTGTGCACACGAGTGTTTCCATTTGGCGTGCAGATTTAAATGATGTGGAGAATGCAGTCTCTTTTAGAAAGTATCCACTGATGATAATGGCACTAACCTGGAATTTGTTTCTATTTCCTGTGAGTTTGGCAGAACTGGCTAGAAAAGCACTGAGCATCCTTTGCTATTCTCACAATGAAGAGGGCTGATCTTTTGCAATGTGCTTTGGGTTCCTCTGACTCTGCCGAATAGATTATCTGTTGCTTTTTCAGGAAGAAGTTACAATAATTGTATTGATTGTCTTTCATTTGACTCTTGACTGAGAGGAATAAAAAGCTTCACGATTATTGATTTAGTTTGCACTCAAGTATGTTACTTTTGTTTTCACTTCCCACAGGACCTAATCCCAAGGCCATTTATGCAGTTGTGTAAGGCCTTAATGCAGTAGAGGTAATGCAGCCTGAATCAGCAGACATCCTGTGTGCCTATCTCCTTGCTCAGGCATTTATATAATCTCAAAATATACCTAAAATTGATTAAGAGAAGTTGAAACAAATGGATTTGTTTATTCTTTTTATGAACTAGTCTTTTCTCTTATGCACCCAAATGACTTCTAGGTAGATCTTTGTTGTATCTACCCCTGTCAGTAATCAGTACCAGAGGAGCAGGAGCTCAGGGCTAGAGATTTTCAAGTGCCAAGCCTACCCTGATCTCATTGTTCCTAAAATGCTGTATCTGTCATAGTAGAAATGGTCAGTGCATTGTGCTTTGGAACACGCTCTAGCAGGACTTGGGCAATGTTATCACAGTCAGCACTTAAATTTTAGTGTTTAAATATTATTTTCTTCTCCTTACACCCAATTCTGCATCCTCAAACAAAGCAGAGCTTAGACAATACTGATCCCAATGATTCTGTAGCAAAGGCATTTGAACCCCTTGCGTGCTAGAAAGGAGATGCCCAGCTCAGAGGCTGGAATTAAGAATCGTTTTTTCAGTCTCTCAGTGCTTCAGTGTTTGTCCGAAACTGACTCATGTAAATGTGCTGAATTTTATGCTTAATACTGATTTCTCCAATTCTCTTATTTGGAAAAATAATTAAATAAACCTATAAATACAAGCAAATTTTGGTTGGGCAGAAATATTTAGGCACAAAACACAGTAAAGCAAACAAGAAGTCCAAGATAAGCCCAGAAATATGCTATTAAATACAAGTAAAACTTACCTCATGGATTAGGTTCTGTTGAACTTAAAGGCTTTGTGATTAAAGGATGTCATATAGAATCAACACAACTTCTTTATCTGGCAGCTTATGCACTGTGCCTGTATATGTAGTGCCAGTATATGCGTTTCTAAAATCACACAATCCTGTAATGACACAAGTTTTTAGACTTCTTGGACACCTTTCTTCCATCACTTTCAAACATTTTTTACAGGAGTTACATTGGTGCTATATCCCTCTGCCACCTCATTTTCTTGATGTTGCAAGTAAGATTTTCCTAAACACTAGGAAATCCTTTGGGGCGAAAGGTGTGTGTGTTTAAAATTGTGTTATTATATTAATTCAGCTTCCACTCCAATCTGAAATACTGCCTTATGCACATCAAAATTTTAGGAAAGCAATGAAATATATTTAAGCCCAAATCAGATATGGCCATATGAACAAAGTCCTTTCTCCCAGGATGGTTGGTACCTAATAACAGAGTCAGGTTCTCTAGTCTTAGTTTTCACTCAGTGGATGGCCTTGGCAAATCTTTTCTGTCTTGTCCTCATTTAAAGATAAGGAGGCAGAGATCCATTGCACAATGCTTTGTCATCTTTTGATGAAAAACGCCATTTCATTTCCAACTTTTTGTTGTTTTTATTACCATCCAAGTGTAGGTGTTAGTACTGTGTTTCCTTGAGAACATTAAGCCCTCTCCAGCCTGTGCTTTTTTCCTCCAAAAAAATTGTGTGTATCTACCTTACGTCCATGAACCTCTTGGTATTTTGGAAAGATTGGAGGATAGCATGTTCTCTGTTTTACAGATATAACCATGAGTAATCTGTAAGGAAAAAGATTCTTCTTGGATAATATACATCTTGCTCAGTGGTCCAGGTTCCTGTCTCCCAGCAGCTTTAGTCGCTGGACAACTTTGCTACCCTTTGTAAGAGAGAGAGGCAGAGGAAAAAGCCCATCTGCTGCTTGTGGTTGCTAGGGAGTCACATGCTGCCCTCAGGTTAGATTGAGCCATTTTCTCTTACATTTGTATTGGTTTGGGCCACTGCTCTGTACAGAGCTAAAGTTAATTTAGGTCTTGGTTTTTAACTCCCCTGCCCACTAGTATGGCAGCTGGACAATTCAGGGTGGGCTGCATGAATTTAAATGTATAAACTCTTAATACACACATGCAGAAAGGGAGAGCAAATGTAGATTTTGTGAAGTGTTGCTCTTCTACTTTGCTTGTTGTCTGAGGTATGCAGCATGGATGAGGAAGAAAACTGCTTTTACTGAAGAATTGTCTCACCCGAGACACTAGCAGAATACTGAGGTTTATAGAAATCTGTTCATTATGGCTCTGTAGGGAATTTCCAAATGTATTAGCATTTTTAGGTCCTCTTATCAGCACTTCAAAGATAAAGTGGCGTGAGATGAACGCTTCTCCCTTTGTGTGCCGGGTTTTACATACACTGTGCACCCAAAATAGGTAGGAAAATCTAAAAGGGATTTATAAGCAGATGTTAAAAAATGCAGTGAATGATTTTTCGGTTGGTTTTTAATTATGGTTTGTCAGATGACTTCTCATAGGAGCATAACCACAAGGCTCATATTCACTGATGATTTATTTAAAGAAAAAAGAAGGAAAGGCAGGCTGGATAAGTGTTTTTGTGAGGTACTGCTGTTGGGGGCTCTGTGTGTCTCCATAATGTTTATCTCCCTGCTCACTGTCGTCATGGAAGCTCAGAACCAACTGGAAGATCCTGCTCTGCATGGGACTGGATTACTGACCCTAACACATGGAAAATTGAATGTATTAAGAAGCAGCCGCATTTTCAACCCTAAGGACTTCACAAGGAATTTGAAACAAAAGGCCAGAGACCTCTGAGGAGATTTTCATCCCAGGGGGGAGTCTCCTTTTTAAAAAACAAATTAGCATCGCCATAGAGAAGCAGCTTCCAATGACCAAAAATTAGAATACAAAATGAAAGATTTTTTCATTCTCCTGGGTGTTGCTTTCTATCTTTTTTTGCCAGCTGAAGGAGCTCTCTTGTCTTAATGTAGCTGAGGTGAGCTAAGCTCTGACCTCAATGCAGTCAGTTGCACTCATATTGGAAGTGGGAAAACTAGTGACATCAGAATGTCTTGCCAATCCATGGGTGAAAGATAAAAGAGACTCATTCTTTTATAGAGGGTTAACAACGGCGCCCTCTTTATTTATATGTATATAAACTCACTAAGGTCCATGAAAGAAGAAATCTACAGGAATTAATCTAGCAGGAACTGATAGGTGGGTATTTTCCCTCCTTTTCCTCCTTGTGGCAAATATCACAGACGCCTAATAAGAGACAGAATTCTGAAAAGATCTGTGAAAGAGAGCTCCTGAGCTGTAAAAGCTTGGCTTGCATGTACTAGCAAGTGGAAAATGTGGATATCCTTCAGAACAGAGCCAGAAGCTTTGGGAGAAAGGCTTAAAGGTTTGCCTTTGGAAGTGCAAAGGATGGAATTGCCAGATGTAAGGCATAGGCAACGACCACGCATCTCCTTAACTGCAGTTTGCTGCTCTGCTGCACAGATTTGTGTTGCAACAACTGCCTGTTGAGGTGCATGGAGAGGTTAATGGCAGATATGTGTCTGTGTGTGTGAAATGGAGGGCACAGCACAAACCTGAGAGGCTTGTTTTGCCATTTTGCCCCCTGGGGCGATAGCAGGATAGCTTCTGCCAAGGAATTCTGTGGGGACTGTGTGCTGAATTAATGCAAAATGTGTTTCACCTACCTTTTCCTGTGACAGATGCTGTGCCCTTAGTTGATGGTATATGTTTTGAACTCCTCTAAGGAGCTGTTTTAGCCTTGTCATAAATGGTAGCAGATTTATAAGCTAACAAGCTTATACTGATGAGTATTTTCACCTTAGGCCTGGCTATCCAAATGTAATAATACTCTGCAGATTTTTCCCTGAAGGGTGCCTGTGTAGCCTGTCACTTTAGAGGATGTGCATTAAGCCTGAAACAACACAAAGAATAAGCAGATTTTAATGATAGCTGTTGTCATATGTGATTTTGCAAGTGAAGCATGAATTTTTGGTGCAACCAAACCAAGACCAAACCCAGCACTAGTCAATGTTTTTTGATTCTTTGCTGTAGAAAAATCAGAAAATATCTACAGCTCTTGGTTTTTATGTGCAAAACACTTTATAATTATTAAACAACTAGTTCTCACAAAGTATACACTCAAAGCGAAATTTGCCAGAAGGCCTCCTCAACTCTCAGATTGTTTCTTAGTTTCTGTCATCCCAGAGTTTTTCATGCAGTGCTCTGTGTTGATTTGGTTTTGATGGGATAGTACTGAGTATAGTAATGAAATAGGTAACTACACAATTTACTTTAAAATATCATATGCTACAGCATCCTTCAGTATACTTCTGTAAAAGTCTCTATGTGGGCATGTGTCTATGTACAATTAACAATACTGACACAGCAGTTTCACCACCAAAAGCTGTGGGTTTAGACACTCTGTAGGACATACTAGAAATCTTTTATTGTGAAGGTGGCAGCAAAATATCCTTTTTTGGCTCTGTATACTGAACACTTAAAGGTCACAGTTGTCAGGAACAGCAACTTTATTTTTGCAATGTAAGTGAAGTGTTTTGTACTGGTTTAGGCATTTTACTGAGTGAGTTGTGGTGTTTGTAATGTGACTTTGCGCTGTTCAAATTCAGTGAGTGTTGGGTGACACATTACACCCAATGGGGGCTCAGGCAGAGCAGCAGCAAACACTCTGGTGTGATTTTGATAAAGAAAGATGCTGAATCATTGTCTACTCTGAAGAAATCTCCTCCAGCAACACAGTTAAGATAAAAGGAGAGTAGCTTCTCAACTGTGATATTTAGTATTTATTAGTATGAGCATGTAGTAATGGTAGGAAGTGGGTTAACCAAAACATTGCACAGGGTAAATTGGACAGAGTAAAGGTAAATCATGATAGGGGAGAAAATGGAACAGAGATCTTTCCTCCAGCCAAAGGTATATGGGAACATGGCNAAGCAACAAAACCCAAACACCAAACCCACACTATGATTAACATGGCAAAAAAGCAGAGATGCTGGCATGCCTGTGTGTGAATGAGGAGAAGCCAGTGGTGACAAATGGACACACGACAGCCCCCCAGACATTTGCAGCTGATTAGAAGCACGACAGACGAGCAGCTGTCATGCCAATGAAATATTACAGAATGGAAATGAACTTACAGCTGGTTGGGGTGACACCCCTGGTACTTCACTTTTATCACTACAGCTCCAGGCTCCTACTCTTTACCCAGTCAATGAGTCTCTTTATCTCCCTGCATGGATCCCATTTAATTAGGTTCACTTTAAATCAAAATGGGGCTTAATTCCAGCGAATTTGTGTTTTTCAAGGTGGTGAGGTGTGGAGTAGACTCTAACTGTTCTCCTCAAGCACAGCTGAGATTGGGTAGGTTATCACTGGTACAAGAGTGATGCTGATCAGCTAATAGCTGTGAAGGTTTGGAGACTACTAGCTTTCAAAAAATTCTGGTATCACTCTGCTTTCTGCTCTTCGTTTATCTCGTCCTTCTCTTCCATGCTTTTTTTTCCTCTAGCACTGCATAGAAAGCTTGTTAATATTTTGTCCGGCTACCAGCTAACAGAATGAGGTTGCAAATAAGGGAAATACTTCTCAAGTAGCTGTATCCTTAAAAATATATGCCTATATACTTCAAATGCTGAGCTTTGGTTTAACATGTGTAAAATATATTTACAGATCATTTAGTTCAAGCCATGGTGTGAAAGGTAAGTCTAATTGACTGCTGGGAAATAAGAAGTGTAGCCTCTCATTTTCTGCTTTCAGTGCTGAGCTATTCATGGAATCTGCAACTTTTTTTTTTGTTTTTCAGTCTCTATTATTTTACATTATTCTCTAGATTTAGCAGATTCTAAAACCAAAGGAATACTCTGGATTTAAAATATTGCCTCCAGGAACAGAAAATCTGTTTTCCTGTAGGATGGATGTTTTGCTCTTGAGTCTATTAATTATGGCCTTTTCTTTCAACAGGAATAATTGTGTTATTAATAGTCTTTTCATGAACAGAAGAAAGGCCTCTTTGGAAGGAGAATGCTTTTGCTTCACAAAAGGTTTCTGATAGCCTTAAGGTGGATTTATCTGGTAGAGCCTTGCCTAACCTTCATATTAAACAGACAGAAACAGTTTAGGGAATTTGGGGATGTGAAGCAAATTAGAAAATAAATTAAAAGCATTATAGCTCAATAGTATAAATTAATGCAGCTGCTGTAAGCTTCATCCTGAGAGAGTTGTCAATATCTGCAAAGCTCCTGCTATGGGGAAGAAAATTAATGTGTATTTTAACGTTTGTGTTTTGCCCCACAAGAAGCAATTTGAAAGAGTCCCCTGTAGCTTTGATGGCTTTCCTTATCTTAACTCTTTCCACACCAGCGCCCTGGGTATCCCAGGGGACTGCAGAGGGAAGGGACTGATAGCCCATCCCAGGCAAAGCATGTTGTGAGTAAAAGCTGTGCAAAACAGCTGCTGATGGCAACACTGATGCCCAGGCTTCCCTCTGCAGATGCTTCTCTGGGCTCCTGGCTGTGCAGGTTGTGGCAGGCTTGGTCCAGCAATTCCTCTGTCTTGCAAATCAATATTTGTTGGGTCTGATGATTCTGCAGAGTAAAAATCTCTTCTGTTCTGCTAAGGTTTTATTAGTGTTGGTGGGAGAAGAGTACACTAACCTCCCTCCCCCTCCTGCATCCCAGCCCTCTGCAGTGCCATTCCCTCTGCAGCAGCTCTTTGTGTCTGCTCTTCCCAACAGAGATTTAACTGTTGTGTTTTTCCTCCCCAGCTCCTGGGGACACCTGGGTGGAGGCTCTACCAAGACATCAGAGAGGGCAGTGGTGTGCCTCTTTTTACTTATCTAACAGAATGAGGAGTGCTGGTCATCCTAAGCCTGCATGAGACAAACCTCCCAAAGCAGAAGAGATCAATATAGCAGGAATTCTGTCTTCAGCATGGACAGAGTTATTCAGAGTGCTTACGTGGGAATTGAGGAGGATAGAAAATACATGCTCAACTGCTGATTATAAAGAAGACTCGTATGGTGTTTGTTTTGTCTGGTACTCTTAATATGAAGAGAAACTGAAAACTGGTTGTATTTATACTCTTGTTGTACTGATCTTAGTCAGATCTGGTCCATAGTGCTCCAAGGACTGTGCAAACACATAGTGGTAAATGAGAAATTATGTTTCAGGGAGCTTGTGATCTTGATCAAAATAAGATGTTTCAAAACTCATGAAGAGATGGAAAGTTGTGATGACAACCATGATGTGGCCCATGGTTGGCTAGGCAAAAATCAGTCCCTAAGGGTAAGCAGAAGGAGATAGTGTCTGGTCATAGTTAACTGCCAGCCTTTAAGAGAAATAGATTTAACAGAAGAACCTTTTGAGCTGGTCCTGAGACAGCATTTCTAGGGCTGGATGTGTCAGAGTTGTAGGTGACAGGACAAAAGGCTATTTGAGGTTGCTGTTGCTGGTGTGTTCGAGCACACTGGAGTGAGACAAGCAGTGGAAACGTAGGCTGTGCAAAGGCTTACTGCAGAGGCCAAGGAAGGTGTCCTTGAATGAAAGCCAGTGCAGGGAGTTCAGTGGTAAGAATGATGTGTCAGAGCTTTATGATGATCCTCATGGGGGTGAGCTCAGTGCTATGAAAATGTTGAGTTTGCATGCTGGGTGCATGCTCCTCCTCTGTGATGAGAAGGAGAAGGCGATCTGTGGCAGAATATGTCAGCAACAGAGCTGGAGAAAATTTGATAGACTTATCTAATTTGCTGATACCTATAAGGAGATATCCTGGAGAGACCACATTCCATGGTTGTAGATAACATAGATGTTTTTCTGAATTTTAGCTTGCAGGATCTTTTTAGGGGTTTTTGTGTCCCTTAATTTTTAACAAAAAAGAATGACTTCTGTCTTTAATACATGCTGCTAGTCTTTAAGTTCTAATCCTAGCACTGTGAAATAGATTATAGCACGCTTCTGGCAGAACATGACTTGCTTCTGGAGCAAACAAGGAAACTCATATCTTGAAAATCCGACCTTTTCTTAATTTCTTCCTACTTCTCTCTGTGTTTTCTTGTAATTTTCATTTTATTTAAACCATGAGAAAGTGCGAATATTGGCTTTGTCTTTCTGCCTTCTTGAAGGTACTCCGTGAACTTTAGATGACTTGTAACTTTCTGTGTAAAGAGAAGGATGTGCAAGGAAGACAAGGAATTGCACATATATGGAGAGAGATTAAATAGAGTATTTGGAACAACGTTGGATTGAAAAATTCATGTTAAATGAAAGCTCACCTAGGCATAACTTTGCATCTGGTATGTAGCCTAAACTTCTCTTAGCCTCTGCCCAAAACTAGAGAAATGCTGTCTGGGCAATTTGTGTGAGCTCCAAACAGTATGAATGGAGTAAGGAAGCCTCACACATTAGCAGGTGCTAATATCTTCATCTGCTGCACCTGAAACCCTGACATTCCCCCTGTAATGCTTCTGAAAATGCAGGTCAATTAATAGGAGTAGAGTTCTCATTTTTGATCCTGTATTTAATTCCCTGAAGCTATTATTGCCTTGAGGGAGTGGGGGGAAAAGAGGAGAAGATAATTATACTTGACCTTGTGCTATGGACTTGTGCAAACTCTTGGATTAGCAATGAACACTGTCAAAGCTTGCTTAGGAAGCAGTGGGGGACATGACACTTTGTAAAGCATGTTGCTGAATATGCAAGTGACCAAAACTGAAATGGAGGGGACAAGAGAGAAGCAGAAAACAAATATTGAGGCCAACTCTGAAAGTGAAGTGCTGTCAGGACTTAATGCCTTTTTCTTTCTTGTTGTCAGAACATCAGTGATAATCAGACAAAATGGTACTTATTGTAGAGAAACAATTACGTCGGGCCTTCACAACCCAAGTGATTAAAAAAAAATAGGAATTACACCACAGGAATGTGTTAGAACAGAACCTGTGATGGCTAAGCAGCAGCTGTGCATCAAATAGATGGAGCAGAGAACTGATTCTTATCACCTTTGCTTTTCTTTACCATGTACCACTGCACTTTCTCTCACATTATCCTACTATTAGCATTACCAGCTTCCATTTTGGTAAGGATTGCAATGTTTTGAATAAGACATTGGGAACCATCTGGCCTCAGATGTCAAAGAACAGCTGTAGATAGAGCTGGCTTCTAATGTAGCTAAAGTTCACATCTCTCTGTAAAATAAAACAGAGCAGTGCCCACATTGATGCTGACATAGCAACACTGAGCCTTGGGGAGTTCTGTTTCTCCTTTTGGTTTTCTTTGCCTTCAGCCTCTTCCTCCACTAGGGATTCCCAGCCAAATCCTGTTCACCTTGCTTGTGTGAAAATAGTTTTTGTTATCAGTAGAATTATTCACTTGCATTTTTAGACCATACTGTCTGTAGCCTAAATGTAGACATTGTTTATCAAATAAGGGTGAAAGGAAAAGAAGGTAATATGAAACGCCACATAGATTTAGAAATTTTGCTATGATTTAAATTTTGCTAAATACTTTTTTTGGTTTGTCTGTGTCTTTGTGGCACTGGCAATCCAAAATCAAAAGCAGTTCAGTGAATTGAAACACACCAGAAAACACTTCAAAGAGTGAAACTATAGGGCTGGATTCTGTTCTCATTTCTTGTGGTGTAAATCTGGTGCAATGTGGACATCTTACAGATTTATGTAGCTGTCACAAACTGTATCCAACCTAGGAAATGAAAGTGATTATTGTTTTCAAGACTGGACTGTGTGCAGGAGGGAGAATTTGAGAACTTGACATGATTTATGAAAATGTAGTAATTTTCTGAATTCCTAGGACTTAGCAGTAGCATTGCAGCTCAGCTGGAGCTTAATGTGAAGTTAGAAAATTTCAAAGGCAGTATTAACAGCCAGACTGCTTCCAAGAGTGGGCACGTGGCTGTTGCATTCCCTGTGCATGGCTCCACAGAAAGGAGAGCAGTGCCATGACCCTTTCCTTTCTTTCCTGCACCTGGGGCTTGGCACAGTGAGTGATGCTGATCTGACCCAACCCACTGCAAAGGGATGCAGAGCAGAACATAAAAAGATATGTTGTCTCCATACCCTCTTCTGGCTTTTGAGAATCAAATAGAATCTGGAAATGATCTGGCTTGCTGATCATCCCCTTCTACTTCCATTTCAGTAAGTAAAAGTACCTGTGACTGCTGTGTACTGTGGAGCAAGCAGAACTGTATTTGTGTTATTGCTTTAATAATGGGCTGTGCTGTCAAAACAGAGCAAATGGGGAATGAGCAATGAGAGAGGAAAGTAATCCCCTGTTTATACCAAATCATTTTCCATAGCCCTCTCTGAAAGGAACAAAGAGAGAGTAAAGTCAAAGGAAGAGGATGCTGCAAAAACATGTTTTGATTGCTTTATGAAGTATCTGTTAACATTTGTCTTTAAAATTCACTAGGCTTCATTGATTAACACTGCACTTGGGCATTTTCCTCCAGTGCAGCTAGATTACCCTACCCCTGACCTCTTTCCTTTGTTTGTTCTTTTATATTTTGAGTGAATTTTTGATAATGAACTGCAAAACAAAATGTGATTCACTGTTTTAAGTGCTCTCTTTACTTTTCTGTATTCTTTGGCCATTGAAGTAATTGCTTGTAGAAGACAAATATGTTCATGTTATGAAAACCACTCCCTATAAGTATAGTGTACATCGAAACTCATGTCCTTATTGTGATCAGATTTATTTTTTAGATAAAGTGCCCTTGCATATAGTCTCACATTTAACAAAGTGCCTTGACCATTAAATATTCCAGTGAACATTAAATGAAATAGGTATTGGGCCAGGTGAATTTTAATGTTTTGTGCTTCCTCCATGGAGTCCCTGAAAGTTAATCCAAATCTTGCTTCCCTTGAGCTGCCAAGTAATGAACAACCGAAAAAATTGGGAAAAAAAAAAGAAAAAAATTTCCAGCAAACTGCAGGGTAAAAGGCTATTACAGGACAAATGAAATACTGAAAGGAGAGGTTAAAAACACTGCCCAGCCACACTGTAGGTTTATACCAGGATTAACTAATGAAAGCACAATGAGAGGAGCATGTATGATGTATGGAAGTGTGATGTAAATGTAAATTATATGATTATCATCCTACATCTAAGGACATAACAGTGCTTGAGGTTAAAATGTATAGACAAGATATATTTTAAGTACTGCATACGTGAATTATCTGAATTGCAGGGGGCTTGGGTGATGTGCTGTGGCTACTGGGCCAGTTGCAGAGCTGAGATTAACTTTGAGAAACCTGAGAGCAAGGGACTCTGGTGTCCGGTGGATCCGAGAGCAGAGCTGGGATTGGAACTTCCCTACACGAAACATCCATCAGGATAAAACTGCAGATCACACACCATGTTTTGGTCAATTAAGGCTGAAAATAATCTTCAGCTGTTGAGGATTTTTTCATTCTTTTCTCTTTCAGTTGTTCTGGCATCTCTCTGAGGACTTTCTCTTGCTGTGAGATCCTTCTGCGTGTCTGTGGCCCTGTGGTTAGACAGCAGTCAGTATTCAAGATGTTTTCATGAGCTAACTTGATGCCAGGTTTCACACTTGTTCACTTCTTTCAAAAAGAAACAGGTTGAGATTCTGAATTACCTTCTGTAGGCTTTAATCTTCTGGAGACTTTGTCATCCATGGATTTATTTAAAATTGACTTATTTTCCCAGGCCATAATTTGCTTTGTGGATGTCTGTCCAGGAGTCCTGCATCAAGATAAGGGAAGGATAGGTACTGCCTTAGCTATTTTATGTTCTTTTGCTGATATCTAACCAATGACTTTCTGGATTTGGGCTTTCTGGGAATTGAGTCTCATTTTTCTTTGCACCGTAGTTCTTCAAAGGACTCAAACTCACAACAGGTGTTGTTAACCAGTAAATCAGCTGAGCCATGGTGACTTCCTGTGAGTGTGTGTTCGTGAGGCTCATCCCTTAACTGTGCCCTCATTGCTCACAGAGATCTCCAGTGCGATGTCAGTGATTTGACTGGCTGCTCTAGCTTGCTATCTGCTCTCCTTGTTTTTGAATGGTGTTTTAGTAGTCCTAAATCAGAAAAATGATTGAAGTTTTCGTTCAGTTGCTGGTCTTTAAGAAAGCTTATTTTTTATTCATCTTAAAATTCAGTTTACTGTCTTTTTCCCCCCTTCTTTTAAATCAGAATGTGTATTATTTGATAATTTGATCAACTCTTCAGCAGCAAAGGCCAGCCAGTGCCTCATTGCATCTTGTGCCTTCTGGTTTGAATAGTAACAGCATATTTTCATGCTGATTTTAGATGAATTGGCTCCTGCCTGTGTGTGCTGGGTAATGTCCTTTCATATTCTTGGCATTGGTAATGAATAGGATTTTGAACACCGTTTGTAGATGTTAAAGCTTATTGTAGGAAAAATGCTCACAAAAAGTCTAAGCTTCTACTAAGTGCTGAAAAGCCAAAGAGGGTATCAGAACTATGGTACTAATTCAGTTGCTATTGGTTGCTTACTTGATCTCTAATTGCCTGTACATGCACTTAAACTCATTTGCTCATAAGTGACTTCACTTTACAGTTCTCAGGGTTTTTTCCTGTTCTTTTGCCAATACATAAGAGAACTTTGTCAATCTGTTTGCTAATAGGTCTGCATTCGTTTTTAAAATCCCAAATATCTTCTCGAACATTAGTAATATTCTGGCATCTTAATTAAAAAGAAGTTTGACCTGTTTTTTTTTGAAGGAAAAAAAAAAGCAAGCTCTCTTACTGATACCGTGGTTTGCAATGGGGTAAAAAGCCCCATCAAGAGCCGTAACCAAAACCCCAAGATAAACTCCCAAAACCCCAAGATTCTACTAAAATGTCTTTTGCCTGAAGATGGTCAGAGTATTTGCCACCGTGTGATTTATTGCTTGCAAAACCAGGAACTGTCACAACTGTCCACTTCTTATTTAACAGAGTGTATTTCTGAACAGTAACACAAATTATAAGGAAGTAACAAATGACAAATTGCCATTTTTGAGGAATTTCTATGATTTTGATATCCTATTTGATTTTACAGCAGAGTATTGCAATTGAAAAGCTGGATTTAACACAGACAGTAAAGAAGGATTCTGAGGGGTTTTATGATTGTAGGTTTTGGTTTTTTTTCCAACAGAGATGTTTATTTCAGCAGTGGATTTAATCCTTCCTTCAAAGAGAACTGGAGGATAAAGTGAGTGCAAGAGCAGCACTGTAGGTTCCTACTGTACTTTTGTTCTTTGCTACTGCAGTGCTAAACAAGTTTCTGTTAATGTGGTGGTGCAGGTGAAAATGCTGGAACTTCATTAACGGTCCTGCTGATGAAGTGTGAGCCAGAATAAAATCCAGTTCCTCCTCTGTTCACTGGGTTAGATTTGCAGGACGAGCAGGGGCAGAAAGCAGCATTCCCTGCTCGTGTTATTCCACTGAACAGATTTCACTGAGGCTCTACAGGGGCAGCAGAGTAAAAGAAAAATAGCAATAAAAATGTGAAATCTTTATGCAGTCACATTTCTGAGTAAAACCAAACATCTGAGACCTTCTGAGTGAGACTTCGCAGGCAAATTACAATGGGTCATCTGTGCTGTAGCCAAAATATGCTGAGGAAAATGACTGGAGAGTGACACATTAACAAGGAAAAGGTAAGGAAATGAACACATCGTTTTACCTTGCAGTCTGTGTAATTCAGCAAAGTGTCAGAGAAGGGGCTCAGGCTCTGGCACAGGCATCTGTGCCTGATTTGGTACCTCCTTAACTCTAGCATGCATAAAATGGATGGTCTTGTGGCCAACAGCCTCTCTAGGTCTTAAGAGTACATCTGAATGAATAGATTCTTCCAATTTCCTAGTTAGAATGAATTAAAAAAAATGGAAACCAAATAAAATGTTTTAAACCAGTTTAAAGCCATTGATTTTTTCTTCCTGCCAGTTGTTCCCCAACTCTCACGTGAGAGTAAATTCAGTGCTATATATGTACTGTTGCAATGGATAGTTTTAAGAGACAGGCAGTGACAAAGATAGTCCTGTCCAATGAAAGAAGTAGCCAGCTCACTGATTAATTATAGTAGATGCTAAAGGAAAACTCGGTTTTGTTCTGCTTTTCATAATCTCTCTGGTAGAGCTATTTTCTAAACAATATTTTGCATAAACCAATTTAACTCATGTTAAAGAGTGCCTCAACATCTTTTTTAAGGGACCTGAAGAAATAAAACCTTTTTCAACAATGGGAGTGCATCTAACAATTCACTGATCCTAAGTATCACAATACAGAGGAAAATGAAAAATAGAAAATCAGTCAGGTGAAGATGGTAACAACAGAAATTCTTTAAAAACCAGTGCTTCTGATCTCTTGGTAATGCAATCAGTATATTCTCTAAAAGATTTAAGCCAGTAAGAGTTTCTTTAAATAGTAGAGTAGCTTTGAAATTCCCTTTTATACCTGGGTAGAGCAACATTAAATCAAGAGGCAGCATCATCAAACTTGCTTTGACTGATGAAAGAAAAGGGGTGTTGTTTTTTTTTTTTTCCCCTCCATGAGATCTTGCTAGCTGAAAGTAATTTGTGGCAAAAATCAGATTTTGTATCCCTCTTACCTTCCTAGGGAGATCTTTGCAGTTCTAACCAGTGCTTTGCCTTTCTCCCTAAAAATCACCAAAATCTTTACTGTTTTTCACTCAGTCATGTATACTGGAGACTTTGCTTATTTCCCAGGGCACACTTCAGATGATGCATAAAACTGAGGTCATGAACACTGGTGGTAATTAAAGATCCGTGGTATGTATGTTCTAGGTTGTTAACTCGGGTATCTGGGCAAAATTCCAGCTTGGGTAATTATGTGCTGTCTCACTGACTTCTGTCATCAGCTGCCACTGGGTAAGGTATTGCATTCAAGTCCTGTCCTACATGAATGTGTAATATTATTGTGTGTTGGTGTATGAGATCCTCAACATGAGCTAGCCATGTGCACTCACAGCCCAGAAAGTCAAAGTTGTCCTGGGCTGCATCCAAAGCAGAGTGGGCAGCAGGGCCAGGGAGGAGATTCTGTCCCTCTGCTCTGCTCTCCTGAGACCCCACCTGCAGTGCTGCATCCAGCTCTGGGGCCTCCAGCACAGGAGGGACATGGACCTGCTGGAGCAAGTCCAGAGCAGGCCACCAAGAAGGCTGGAGCATCTCTGCTATGAAGACAGGCTGAGAGTGTTGGAGGTGTTCAGCCTAGAGAAGAGAAGGCTCCAGGAAGACCTTCCAGTACCTAAAGGGGGCTACAAGAGGTATAGAAGGACTTCTGACATGGGCATGTAGTGACAGGACAAGGGGCAATGGCTTTTAACTGAAAGAGGGCAGGTTTAGGTTAGATATTAAGAAGAAATTCTTTACAGTGAGGGTGATGAGACACTGGAGCAGGTTTGCTCAGAGAAATTGTTGATGCCTCATCCCTGCAGCATTCAGGGCCAGGCTGGATGGGGCTTTGAGCAACCAGCTGTGCACTGCAAGGTGTCCCTGCCTGTGACAGGGGAGTTGGAACTAGATGATCTTGAAGGTCCCTTCCAGCCCAAACTATTCTATGATTTTGTGATTCTATTGGTTGCTCAGTCTCCTGGGCGTGTGTTCTAAGAACAAATTTACCCTTTGAAAAATCACTAATGACTTTCTATGTCTGTCCTGTTGCCTCATAAAAGCATCCTCATCACTTACTGAAAGTCAAGTCCTTTCAGTATTCCTTGTGAAATTAAGCATGTGAAATCACCAGTTATTTTGGAAAAAATAAGCTTTCATCAGAAAGTCAACAATTTCTGAGCAGGTTTTTTTCACTCCTTTTTTCCCCCAAATATTCCCTCCTCTCCCCCCAGTAAAATTGAATTTATGAGAATACATGTATCTTAGTGTCAGAGAAGAGTCAAGAAGAATTGCAGTTCATGCTGTCTTTATGGAAAAGAAGTCAATTAGAAGAGAATTCTTGTTGCTATTGTCTTAATGTATATGTATATATATACACATATATATAATGTATTTGTATATTCATAAATATTGACATTGTGTTCCACTGACTTATCTGAATGTTAGTTGAAAGCTTTTGAATATCTCAGTCATTAATGCTGTAATAGATTCTAGTTCAAGGAAAATAATGCCACTTTTTATTCCATCAAATGCTTTGTGAGAACTCTATTTTGTCTTGTTCATGCTCTGCTGGCAATTACTGCTAAGTAGCAAATTCCTGAAGATATTGGAGGCGTAGTTCTAACAGCATCTTATGCTGCTTAGAACACAGGGCTAAATATAGCTCTGGTCATTTTTATTTTTAAATTTGAGTTTTATCATAAGAATACACTTCAGTAAAGTATCCCAAGGGACTACTGTGATGAAGTTAATATAGCAGAGATTTTATGTTATAACATCACCTGCAGCAAACTGTGCTGTCACCAAAAACGTTTTGCCATTATGGAAATAACTTCCTCAGGCATATTTTTTTTTTTATTTTTTTGAATAACAGGAATGGAACTCCAGAATGAAAATTTCCAAAAAAAAAAAAATCAGAGACTAGATATTAGTGGGATTTTATATATATAAACACATCCATCTATATATATGTAGATATATAAAATGCCTCAGAGAATAGGATACCCACAGACAGCCTCACCATCTGTAAGTCTGATGCTGGGACTGTTGACTGCTTACACAGACTTTCCTTTCTGGTGTTGGAGACAATCATAGCAGTTAGTGTCATGGATTCTGAGATGTCAAAAAAAGCAGATTTTTTTCTCCTTTTTCTTCCTATTTTCTGCTGCATTTTTTTCCTGTTAAAGAGGAGATAAAAAAAGGGAGAGAATACAATATGTCATCGGATGTGATCAGAAACTCTCTTTCTTATTGAGGTGGGACTAACAGCAGTTCAGGAAAATTCTTGATCCTTTGCTTATGTTCTATAAAGAACATAAAAATATCATTAGATATTAGTGTAAGCTTTTTCACCATGAAAGCTATTGGTAGTTAAGCACTACAACAGTTGTCCAGACATGTTGTGGGATCCTTACTCTTTCTCTTGGTACAGCCCACAACAGCCTGCTCTGACTTGGAAGTTGACTCTGCTTTCATCAGGGCATTGGATCTTATAACCTCCAGAAATCCTTTCCCTTATATTTTGTGATTCTAAATATGCATCTGGATCTTTGGATGTGAATTTAGTACTTGTTTTTCCACTAGCTTCACTAAATTATAACTAAAAGATCTGTCCATGTGCCATTACAGCAGGTGGATATGTTAATTTTAACTTCAGTTGGAATTAGTACATGTTCCAAGTCTCCAAGTCCTGTTCTATTGCCCATTAAATTAGACCTTATGACTCTTACTCATTTCTCTAATTTCTCTAATCCATTTATATATGTGACATCTATAATAGTGTGTGGGAGGCAGTTCCACAGTATTACTGTATGAAAGAAACATTATTTTGTAGCCTAAAAGTTTAGCTATGGTTTTATTTGCAGTCTTTCCCATTGACTTCCCTCTGAGGCTTGCTACGAGTTTGTCAGGCCATTTATATGAAGCAGAAACAGTAAGAAAAACATCTTGAATAAAAAAGCTTAGTACATAACACTGGATTGGGAACTGTCAACCATGACAGAAGATGAAAGTGTTGAAATTTAAATAAGCATCCTGGGCCGTGTATTTCTACCTCATCCTCAACACTAATATGCTGTGGCTGTGATGGTAAGACATTCTGCATGCAGAAGTTACAGTCTCTGTTTAGAACAGGACTGGTGTGCAATGGATTATTTCTCAAAACTCGCTGACTAGCAGTGAGGGCTCGGCTGGTTGAAGAGCATCCTTCCACCCAGCTGAGGAGCAGCCTGCTAGTCTTGTTGCTTCTGAGAGGAGCCAGATTTGAGCTTGTGACCTAGAGGTGAAAAGCTCTGTATCCCATTAGCTTTTCTCTGGGGGATGTTCAGTCTTTCCATTTTTAAGTGTTTAAGGTTTGCTGGATTTTCTTTGATGGCTGCATTTGGCAGCAGTGAACCGTTGATAAGAAATGAGATCAGACCTGTTCCCCTGAGGTTTCCTCCCTCACCCTCTCCACTTGTAGCTCAACAGTTTGGATAGTGAAGAAATCAGTTATTTACCAGCAATGTATGGTAGTTGAGCAGAAAACTGTCCTCACATCTCTCTAAGAGTCTTTAGCTCCAAATCATGCAAGACACTGCTTGAAATGGCTGGAAATATGTATGACTGCAGCAAGACAAAAATGGTAATGGCTTTGTAATGAAGTCAAGCTGGGTGTTGGAGCCTTCTCAAACTTGCCTGTAAGGCAATTTGCTGGTGGGAATGGGATCCATCATGTATGTACCTACTTCCCAGACTGCTCTTTAAAGCACCTAGCCAATGGCAGGATCTCCCTGGGAGATGGGAGAATGTGGCATCTCTGTGTCTATGCAAGAGACAATTGAAACAAATAAAAATGTTGGCTGTAATAAGAAAATATGGACCTTCCCATGAGTCTAACTGTTTATTCCTGGAGGGTTTATAGTATAGGAAATTACTTCAGGCATTTCTGTCTTGAATGATGTGTGAAAATGAGTGGTCCTACTTGAAAGAACATAAGATAAAAAATGAACAGTGATATTGATACTTTTTTAGCAAACCAGCTGGGTTAAATTTTTCTCAGGTGCTTCTCAGTACAGCCATATTCAGCAGCCTGTTATAAAGAAACCAAGGAAGACGTCTCGTGCTATGTATGGAGAATCGATTTGAGCAGATAACCTGGAATGTGGGAATCTGCCACTACAGCTGATATGCCACCAGTGAAGCTGGGTGACATTCCTTGTGGAGTCTGACAGAAGGCCTCAGTGCAATGCAGCTCTGCCAGCTGTCTCTCTTCCATGGAGTGTAGCACAGTCCATTTAGATTCAATTTTGTTTTTATTCTTTGATGAGTGTTTAATAACCATTTCCAAATCTCTGCACAGTTGGGAAGTGATGTTGTCAACAACAGGTGCAGTCAGCTGAAACTATGTGGTAATGCTTGCTGTAACAGCCCTGGGAAGATGTAAAGCAGAAAAGTTTTATTTCCATCAGAGCAGAGTTACCTAAATGGAATTGAGTTATCCCAGGATAAAATAATTACCCTCTTCCTTTTTTTCACTTTCCATCGTGAGAAGAATGGAATGGGATTTTTGGTTAGGGATAAAAATTCATATATTCTCATCCCAGCTTTGAGATCAGCTGGCTGGATGACATTTGAAAAATCACATGGACAAAATTTTATTTTTCTACAACCAGGTGCTTATATAAACCACCTAGTTTCTTAATGTGAACCCACAACTCTGCTTTTCATTCTGGACACCCAACATTCCCAGCACTTGCTAATGCTGTAATTAACTGTATATTCTTACAGGCATTCGTGACTGAATGTTTCAGCTTTATGTTTGCTGTAGGAACTCTCTGGGTTTCCAGGAAAATTAATGGATCTTAGTGGAACATAGAAGCATGAAGTATCTTCTGAAATCTTTTATTTCTTAGCTTTTTTTCTGGTTAAATTTGAGTCAATAATTCATACATCATTGCATTGTTTTGAGGCTTTTAATCAATTAGAGTTGGGTCCTGCAAGATCCTGAACATCATTGGCTCTGATGGATATTAATAGCTGATTGTGAAGAGCACCTGGTGCAAGAAGGAACCTTAATATTTGCAATTGCACTGAGGTCTTTGCTTTGAGATGCTTTTCAAGTGCTCAGGCTTATTAAGCTCTATCCTCATGGTAGGAACAATGGTAGGAACACACTTCTCTGTCAGTGGGGATGAGCTGTTTGTGGAAATGTTCTTTTATTCACTATATGTTTTATTGTTTTTTCGTTGATCTTTTCCACTGACTGTTTCATATAAATGTTTTGGTGGACTCTGTGAGCATTCAAAAGCCTTCCTTCTTGCAATACTCCACTCTCCTTTTCTGTTTTCTTTTTCTGATACTCCAGCTTTTTGCTTTGTATCTTCAGTGCAGCAAAACAGCAGGCATGGAAATCTCTGTCCTTCAGAGCAAAAGGATTACAGGGGTTAGATGTTGCAAAAGTATACATGGAATGAATAATTCCCATTAGAAAATTGGTTTGTTGACTAAGGGAAAGTAGCTGGGGAGGAAGGGAAGAGAAGAAAAAGATTTACTTGAAATTATTGTTCCCTATTAATTTTCTGTTAGCGTGAACAGCTGATGTCTGTGGGAATTCTCTAAACTCCTTGTCTTAACCATGAATCCCCTCTTCATTGCATTAACTCCCTGTTTGCCAATAGATGGGTTGCCTCAGTAGATGGCAGTCTCTTTCCTCAGTCAGTGCAGAGGCCGTGAGCCGGAGCTGCAGGGCGCTCCTGCGGATCCCCTCTTTGGGACGAGACACAAAGGCCACACCC
The DNA here is from genome assembly GCA_013399945.1 of Ploceus nigricollis. NCBI lineage: Eukaryota > Metazoa > Chordata > Aves > Passeriformes > Ploceidae > Ploceus > Ploceus nigricollis. The sequence goes on along the minus strand of VXBC01000952.1, from coordinate 12,283 downwards.
CAGTGACTGGGCATAGTCAGGATTGTGCACAGATTCCATGGAAATATGTGTGTTCCACCCCAATGGCTTAGAGCTCTCATTAATTACATCTCATCTTTCCAAGTTAACAGCTGCTCTTTTTTATTGTACCATAAAGTTTGGAAGCAACAGGGACATGAGATCCAAGCTCTGTCTCACTAGCAGTAGCTTTGCATGGCTGTTGAGCTTGGGAGCTGCTGTTCATTCACACAGTGGAAATGGAAGGTGTGTCAATCCCAACATATTGTCTTTAGCAATGTGTTTGTCCAAAATTATGAGAAAAAGCCCAAGGAGGTAAATAATATGGGTAAAACCCTAAGGACAAATGACATATGAGGAGGTGTACTGCTCCCAGGCAAAGCTTCTCACACAGAGACAGATTTCCTCATGGAAGAGAAGCTATTTTTTATTTCATTCACATTACGACAGTTGCAGCAAAAACTGCACTGTTTTTAGTATAACCCAAAAAATAATTTACTTTGTAATTGTTAGTAATAATTAAATGTTAATATTTTAATAAAATATTTTAGGAAGAAATGAGATCTGCTATGCATTCCTTGTTAAAATATTAAAAACTTTCAGTCCTAAATTAATGAATTATTTTTAGAAAGTCATTCATGAGACTTAAAAAGAATACAAAATGTAACTTGCAGTTGAGGTCTTTAGGCTTCTGAGAGAGATTCAGCATGATTTTACTTAAATCCCAGAGAAATTGGTGTGATTTTAAACAGTGCTTTTGGTTTTCTTTACGTTAACTTTACAAAGCAAGTCAGCTTCCAGTCCCAGACACCATCATACAATGGCAGAAACCCAATCCTGGAGTTTCCAGTTGAGAGTCAAATAGGATAGATTTGAAGATAAAAACTCTGGTGGTTGGTTGCTGGTTTTTGGCTTGGGGTTTTTTTTTTTTTACTTTACTCTCATCAGCAAGTACAGTGTCCAGAGCACCAATGTGTCTGTGAGACAGCAAACCCATTACTAATTGGGCAGCTGCCTGTTACATCAGCTGGAGTCTGTTAGACCTCTCCAGCTTTCAGTCCCATGCCCTGTGCGCTGCAGCAGTCAGGCTTGGAGGGCACAAACATGTAAATGATCCTTGTCTCTCTTCCATTAGTACAGAAGGACATATAGGCCTGAATGGATTAGTTACAGAGTTCACTCCAAAATGTCCTAGCTTATTATAATTTTTGCCCTTTGAGCTTGAAAAATAATTTAAAAACTTTAGCTACTAAATAATACTTCTAATTTTGGAGCCTCTGAATACATTTTAGTTAAGTATTTTGCACCCTGCATTTTGACATACTGTATGCTGTCATAGTGTTACTACAACACCTGCTTCGAATTCTTCTCTCTCCTACCTGTCAGTGCATCATTTCATGCTCCACTAAGTGGTGCGAATAGCAAACCCATCTGTTCATTACTCATGTAGCCATTGTGTGACATATGAATGAAACATCTCATGTCTGAAAGAGTCATTGTCAACTGAGCCCAGCTGTTTGGCTGTATTCTGCTCAGAATCTAGAGTCCAGTTGCTTCCTGCAGTTGTGCTTAGTCTCAGCTCAGTACTATGCAAGCAAATGTCTAATCTGTTACTCAAAATCCTCTTTTTATTCACCTTCTCCCCCTTGAAGTGTACTTTGGGGTTGAGATCCTTGCTAGGACATTAACTGTGGCATGAGGTCATTCTTTAGTTTTATCCTTGTAGGCACAGATAAGTGAATAATGTATGTGTGTATGCTTACAAATGAGGGAAAGAGATGAACTTGTTATGTACTACAGGAAGTTAATGAATGTTTTTAAGAGCCTGTTTTTCCTCCTGCACTATCTTTACTGAAATAAATTCCATTTGCGTCAAAATTTTCTCGACCAGCTCTAGAGTTCCATTTCCATCAGAGCTGTTCATACCGTTCAATGGTTTGGCAGAAGGAATTGTTCCTTGGGAAACCATCATTGTCAGTAGTACAGATCAGATGGCAATGGCTTCTAAAATAGCAGGTTAATATCCCTGTCTGACAGGATTAAATGCCTAACAGTGATTCTTGCTTTTACAGCTATCAGGGTAAGTGATGCCATATGCAATGATAAAGATGTGACATTGTTCAGCTTGTCTTTTGGAGAATGATTAAATGACATGCTTAAATCCTTTGTGGCCTCACAGTCTACAGTGCAACAGAACAGCTAAACTGTATGTGAGGAACAATGGCTAAGTTACCTACCTAAATTTTCTTTTACTTACAAGTTGCAGGCAGAAGGAAGAGCATGCACTACTTTCATTTGTGGGTTAACAAAGTGAAAATTGTAAAATCTGTCTCTGGTGCAAAGTTCCCCACACTCCTCATGAAGGCACTCCTCTCTTAGGGGTGGAAAAATTTGGATGACAACACATTCAGTAAAACCTGAGCCTGCACCACCCCTCTGGACCTTAGGGTAAGATTCTGCTTTTGAATTTAAATATCTGAATAGAGTTGTCTACATGTGAAGGAAGCAGGAGGCAAAAATTCTTTTACCAAGTCAGTGAAGATCTCATTGTAGCAGTCTACAGTTATCCAGCCTGTGAAGTAACACAGTCTAGGGCTGTTCAGCATTGAGTGCTGGTTGCTGACATCAGATTTAAAAGCAGTGTTTGGAGTGGTAGTTTGGTCTGCTTCCATAGTTTTTTGTTTCTAGCATAGAATTAATCATTCATAATAAGATATTGCAGAAGATAGTGTTGGAAAAGACAGATCTCAAGTGCCAAAATGGTCATCAAAACCCCAGAGTCAGGATTAGCTGTGCCAGTATATTTGGAGAAAGCCTTGGAAGGGTAGACCACTGCTGGTAGGTGCTTGGGAGCCTCACCCACCACTGAGATGCTGATAGTCCCATTGATGTGGATTCTGTTACAGGAGTTTGAGGAGCTTCTCTTCATGCTTAAGTTTTTCTCCAGTATGGGGGTAGGAAGAAAGTACTTTAACTTTGGTGTCTTTTGGCTGTTAGTCTGTAGTTCCTTAGTGTTCTTCTTTTGAGAATCACGTATTATTTCACATATAGAAATGACATCATTAACCAAAAATATTAGGAATTTGAGAATTCTTTGATTCAATTTCAATATAAGATAATGTGTTTATTTTAAGATAAGAAGTAACTGTCTGGCATAAACCTTCTTTATCAGGAGCAAAACCTGTGATTCTTCAGTCTCTCTGTTGTCTGGCTTTAAGAGATCACCCTAATGGTAAATTAACCCTTATATAATCAGGCAGCTAACAATTTACAGTAGGATAAAATATGACCTGCAGGATTGCATTGTGTACTGTTTCAACGCTTGTAGGACATGAGCAGGTTTGGGTCAGCCCTAATGTTAAAAAAATGACTCAAAGTTCAGAAAGCTGAAAAGCTGATGGTGTTTGCTTTGCTTAATAAAGCAAACTGTAAGTCAAACATTTAATCACAGCACTCTGGTAACAGGGGCCCTGTTTTAATACAGCTCTTTTATTGGCCTCTTTGTACTTCAGAAATAATAAAGGTGATCCTGACGGATAAGGTGTTTTCAGTGCAAGTCTCATGTGGAACTTTTATTTCCAGACACAGGCCTTGTATAACAATATGAATCACTGATGTGAGAGCTGTTCTGATCTATGGTGGTTTTTCCAGTAGGGAAATAACCTGCTGAGTTTATTAATGTTTGTCTAATTTACATCATTAGAGTAATTTTTTAAATAGCTCTGACTGTTTGCTTTACTGCCGACATGTGTATAGGGAGGAAGGATGCCAGAGTGTGAGGCCGCTCATTTCTGAGCGGGGTGGGAAGCCGAGCCTCACATCCTCCTGGGTGCTCCCTGAGCACGGAAAATCTTTGAGGCTTCAAGCTCTGAAGGCCTGCACACCCCCGCAGGTGTTCATGTTTCATTGTGGTTTTCCTGGTTCAACAGACCTTTGTGGCATCAGGAGAAGAGCCAGAGCAGGGGAGGCAGGAGAATGGGGCTTGTGTGCTCAGCAGGGGGACAACACATCACCCATTTGAGTTTCAAGATTTTAAAGGGGAGTTGGTAACATTCCTCTTACAGGTGTTGCACATATCAGCCAGCAAAGGGGGATTTTTGCAGCTCTTTGTGTGCTGGTCATTGGCAGTGCCTGCAAACCTCAGCAGGACTGTTCTTGTACTGCTGTGGTGGAGAGGGGGCTCAGCAGTGGCCCTGGGGAACGCTATGGTGTATCTGAAAGGCTTGTCCAGCTCCCACCCTCTCCTCTCAGAGGTGGATTGCAGGAGACAGTACCATGTCTGTTACTAACATTGTTAGCAGTAATACAAGTGAGACTCTTTTGCTGAAAAGACTTGATTTGCAGCTCAGACTGAAATTCTCTTGATTTTTTTCCCTCCTTGTTCGTTCTCAAAGAGAAATAAAGGAAGGAAAAGGAAATAGTACAGCTGGAATCTAGTAGACCGAGTTGTCATCCTGGTTATTCCTAGTGAAAATCTGGAATCTCTCCTTGGTTTGCTAGTTACTCTGGATTTACTATAATGAGATAAGAATTTGATGATGCTGCTGTAATTTTTGTGAACTGTTTGTAATTGGTATCTTTCTCTCTATCTTCATACATAGGCAATATGTGGACAGTTGTCTGTACTTCATTAAAATTGCACTTCATGGTTGTAGTGGCAGAACTAATTCAGTTCATTGTTTCTGTGACTTAATCTTTTTAACCTGAGTGGGAAAACTTCAATGAATTCTCCAGTCTGAGCTGCAATGCCTGTTGAGTTTGCCCCCAAGAAGCAGTGGGGTGCTCTGCCCGATAGTGCATCTAGCCAGGCAGGTAAAGCAGAGGCTGAGAGTTGGGAAAACCCTGATCATTTCTGTTTCTGAGTTCATATTAAGTTTCTGAGTTAAATTTAACTCGCTCACTCGTACAGTGTTATACAGATTGCTTGAAGAATTGTGTTTGAATGAGTGACTCTCTTTGTGTAAAACAATGTAAACGTTGCAGAATTTAAAGTTTTGAGGTTATTTAGATTTTGGATAAAAAGGAACTCTGAAGGAGCTGTGTTAATCAGGTACACTGGCTATACTTAGTTCTGTATTTGTAGACTGTAAGGAAGAAGTTACAGGCAACATATTTTCTTCTTTCTCCTGGGTAGGAAATTTTTTTCTTCACTTTATGTGGACAGCTGCTCAGCTGCAGGTAAAAAATGTTATAGTTTATGGGACTGCCAGCTGGAGCCAATTAAAATCTAATGGACCAGAGTTGGCACTAAAATATCTTATTCTGCCCTAGCAATGTAGAGGTTTGTTCTGCTGCTTACACGTGATTTAAAAGGTTTACAGTGTTGTTAAGGAACAAATTTGCTTACCATTTTGCAAACCAAATTATGTTTGAATTTAAAATCTGACACAGAAATATAATCATTTGGGTCCTTTAATGAGATCATGGTTCTACTGAACATGAAGAGTTGTGATGGAGGGACTGTTCTTGCGTCCTTGATGTCCTCTCCTAAATATATGAGATGGAAGCAGAGAGCTGAAAGACTTGCTTTGGTCACACCAAGGGTCTGCTACATACCTAGGAAAAAATGTGGGTCTTAAAATAATCTGTCTTAGTTCTGACTGCCTCAAGCAAAAGAAACCTAGGGAAAGATGAGGAGATTGAGTTACAGTGTTGGAGAGTGAAATTCATCATTATTGAGAGTAACACGGGCAAAGGGAGACACGGATCAGGTGTGCCAGAGGGACAGAATAGAGTAAGAGCTCAGCAAAAAGAATGGAGTTTTTGAAAAAGAATTCAGTTCATCTGAACTGGAAGGAGCTGTTGTTTGTTCTTGAGAGTATGATTCAGACTAGGTTCTTTGTGCAAACCTAAACGCTTAAAGTCATTTTTTGCCTCTTCAAAATGAAGTATTTTCAGAGATTGAATTGAAACTTTTTCACTTATTTTTGAAGGTGGGGAGAATTTTTTTTTCAAAACATACAAAATTCATCAACAGTGAAAAATGGCTCATGTAGGCAATCTTTCTATCTCAGAAACCTTTCCATTCTTTACTTAGTGGTAGTTTACATTAAGTTAATTTCGTGTTTTCAGTGAGAACATTTCATCCAAGGTTTGTGTGATAAGCAGGAACTCAATTGCATGGGATTATTTCTCCATGTTCTAACAGTTGCTCAGGGCACAAAAGATACCTTGACAACAAGAACATTGGCAATCCTGTAGATTCATGAAAAAGGGAAGAGATTATTCTTGAGGCCTAATCCTGGAGCATATTGTCCCATGGTTTCTACAAACGAGCAGGCTGTGCATTTGAAAGAATGAAAAATATGAATAGTGGGCATTTGAAAGTGTCAAATTTCTCTGTTTTGCTATTCATGGGACAGATCTAAGCTGCTTTTAAGCATTTTGTCAGTTATTCAAAGATTCATGTATTCAAAGATTGGTCAACTGTGGCCACTTTTAATCCTGAACTAACCATTTTTAACCCAGAAATGGGTTATTCCATGCCTGTGTTCTTCTGTGCTGCAGGTGGACGAGCTGCTCTAGAGGGCAGAGAAAAGAGGATTGGGAGGAAAATAAAAGAGCATGAGAAAAAATTGAGCTTAGAGATAATTGTGTGGAACAGATTACAAAATGACTGAAAAACTTGTCTTTAGATGAAGTGCTTCAAAATGTCCAAGGAGAGTCACAAAACCTAGACTGCATAGAGTGTGATGGTATCTACAAACAGTGCTGTTTGTCTTGCTTTAACTTGCCACAGTGTTTCACTGCTTCCTGGGTGACCAGTCTGCTTATGGATGAAATACTTTCTGCTCCTGTTGGGATACAGGCAGTTACTTGATGTCTTGGTGGAATGCCAACTTGGATGGGTTTGCGTTGAGGAGCATTTATTGTTAGACCACTGTGAGGTGAAGATATGGAGCTCAGAGAAAACTGTCCTCAGAGGAATGAGACTGGAGCCAAGCCTAATTCAGTCTTAATTTTCATTTTTTCCATAAGTTTCCTTTTTTTTTCTTTGGGAACCACTTCTATGTATTTTTGAGACAATAAGTTAATTAAAATACAAATAATTTCTTAGAGCTTTACACAGTTAAAACTAGGTAGTTTTCCTCCTTATGATATGTTCAGTTCCCCTCAATACTGAAACCAAGGATTCTAGGAGAAGTGGAGATCACACAGCTACAGTTTGGTTCTCAGGCACAGGATTGAGACACTGTCACAAAACCATTCAAAATACTCCATAGATGGTATTACTGTGCCTCTATCAAAGCCAGAGCACTTCCTTTTCTGAACTTGTCAATGTGTCACTTAAAATAGACATTAGTAATTGAAGAGACACAAAACTTCTTAACATTAATAACAGCTTCATAATGTTAAAGAGAAATATATAACCTAATTGGGGAATGAATGTGGACTTTTTTTGGCTGCTCTTCAGACAGGAGATTTATTAGAAACACTATAGTGTTCTAATTCCTAACCCATCTCTTTTCCCTCAGTTTACAGTAAGGTTCTCCATTTGCCTCTCTCTCTTGAAATTGAATCTTTTTAGGTACCATTTTTTTAGTGAATGTTGCGGAGGAAAAGGAAGAAGAAACCAATCCAAACCAGAATATGGATGATTCATAGTAAGAACTCCTGAGGCTGTAAAAAACCCTGGTAGGGATTCTGACGAGTTGGCATATCTCCTTCCACATCGATAAATTTGTCACTGGTGAAGCTGTTTATTCCTTTGCAGTTGTATGATTTATGCTGGACCTTTTGTACTGCTTCTGTGGACCTATAGCTCATCCTCAAACAGTAGAAGATGAACTCTGACTAATAGATCCCAGTGTCCTACAATTTATGCAGGATCAGTGTTTTAAGAGAGTAGTGTGCATGATTTAAGTAGGATTTGAGTATATAGCCATGGTTTGTCCTTTGCTGTCAGCAAAGCCATCCTAAGTTCATTTCTTTAAAGAAGCTCCAGGCCAAATGTCAGGAAAAATTAAATCAAGCAGTGATGTAGTCCCATAGGGAAAATGTATTTCAATTGTGAGGTATTCATGGGTATAATATGTCATCCTGTAGTCTGTGACTGTTGGGTGCACTTAGAGGCAATGTGGCTTGGTAATTGCTACTTGTTAAGAAATTTGGGTATGATAAAAAATGACCTGCCAGGGAGAGAGACAGTTTTGTTAATTTTATTTATGAGACTTTCATCAAAATTGGAATGATGTGTGTATGTAGCAGAAAATCCTCTTTGTAACAGCATCTTTTATTAAAGAACATAGTTTTTGTCTTCCAGCAAGGAGATACCATAATCTTTTAGAGCTTTGGTTTTTGCAGTCTGAGAAACAATTTGGAAACAACCTCCTTATTTTGCTCAACCAACATTCTGATACATAATTTGCCCTTCCTGAGGGCAAGTGTAAGCAAATTTTCCATCCTCCCAACAGATGTGGGACAAAGCTAGGCTTGTTGCATCAGCCTGAATCCAAACCTGGAAAGAATTAATTCTATCTTCTGTAGTTTTGTTTTTGTAGAAAGTTTCTTCTTTTCCCTGTAGTTTTGTTTTTGTAAGCAGTTTCTTCTTTTTCCTGGCATATTCTAAATAAACCAAGCCAGAACCTACAGTTCAGATTATTTTTTATGTGGATACCTGACCCAGGAGCAAGATTGAGGAGATCATAGTTGGAGGCCTGGTGAGCTGAGGTGGAGCCACAAGCTGCCTGTCCATGAGACACTTCCCTGCCCATGCAGCTGTGTTAGCTTATTCCCAGCTTTTCTGGGGGCATAGGGGCTTGCAGTGGTTTTCTAGATCATCTTTAATTGCAGATAGGTAACTCTGTGGTATCAGTAACCACAAGCACTCGTGTAGCACTGAAGCATCTTAGCCCTGTCATTCTTAGCCCTGTTATTTGATTACTGTGAAGCACTGCATGTGAAGCACACATATAATTTAGAATCTTTTCAGATGCAAATGGATGTTTAAATCAGAAGAAGCTGATGCACATTTGATAGCAGCATCCTTCCAGAATAGAAGGTTTTATTACCTTTTGGATCCTTACAGAACAATAGACCTGATCTCTCAGCTGGACAAAATCATTGTATTGCTTTGGGCTTTAGCCACTCTCTGACATTAATGATCTAACCCAGTATTGCTCCTATATCTGAGGAAAAGGGTGATGAAGCCATATTTCACGGATTTATTTTAAGGATGTGAGAAATGGAAGAGGCTAGATTCTGCTTCAGCTTGTGTCACCCTAAGTCCAGAAGAGGTGAATTAAAGACCCAAAGTAATTTTAATCAGAGTACTTGTGTTATTCCACAGTAACACTTTCCTAGCCAGCAGCCTAAAACCAGTGACAGAAAATGAATGAATCACAAGAATTTCTGAATACTTTCATTGTGCTCTAACACAATGCATGAGATGTTCTGGGTAAGGAAATAGGTTGCACAGAGTTTTGAATAGGAAAAAACCCTCATGTACTTAACCCTTTAGAGTCTGCTGCAGGCAGGAAAATTAAGGATGGGCTGTCATCAGACAGTTTCATCTGGCCCTTGCATGTCTGGCAAGCTGGTCCTTTCGGGGGACATTTTATTATTATTTTATTATTCATGGCCTGTTCTAAAAATAGGTCTTTTCACCTCAGATTCAGCTTTANGTTTTGTTTTTGTGTGTGTGTGTGGATTTGTTGAATTAAATCCCATCTAAAGGAAGACAAAGTTTTTGTTGCATTCTTTAGTATTCATGTCTCTTAGAAGAATCACGAATTACTAGAGTTCTCTTAGAACTAAAGTACTTCAGGATACAGTTAACCAATGCCTCTTCACTGGAAAGGAACTTGGTTCACAGATCAAAGTGCATCTTTTCCATAATAGTGAGCAAAAGATTTTAATCAAGCAGCCCATATGACCATGAGGAGATGATGTCTTTCCCTGAGGAGTCAAGGCTGATTCTGAATTCATTGAATCTTTCTAGAGTGCATTTCATTACTGTGGCTTTCCTTTGCTGTATTGCTGGAATTTGTTGTATTGCTTGGATTTAGGACTTTTTCTCAGGTCGTTTCAGTGTCCAGCCTCAGTGATGCTGTGCCACCCACAGACATCTGTTTTAACTGTTTAGATTTCTAATAAAGATGTTACATAAACCATTGATTACAGGATGGAAACATGTTTGTTGATTAATTTCTTATATGAATACTTCTTAAGCATTGGTACTGTCTGTTTAGACCAATACCTAATGTTCACAGCTCTTGGGTTGAGTAAGCATTCATTACCATCCTTTCTTCCCCAGAGTCTCCTTTGTTTTGTTTCATAGCAGTTTTCCTGCCTTTGATATTGCTGCTTGCAGTATTTTTCTCCTTTGTTTTGTCTCCTTTCCAGTTATTTACCCCTTCCTTCACTGGAACCAATATTACTAATTTTTTTCTAGATAATTGATTTTCTCAACTTTTTTCCTAGTTCCCTCTTTTTATTTTTTTAATATGTTCTTTCTTGTTTTGTTTATGGAGACGTTCTTGCCTCCATCTTAATTATATTTTATACAGGTAATTAAAATATATTTCCCCCTTCTACCTTCATTATATTGGACATGAGATTGTGCTCATAGTAGCTGTTACCTCTTGTACAGTTGATCAGCAACACCTGCAGGTATTTCTTTCCTTTTTAGAGACTCATTCATTGCCTACTGACCCTGGCTGAGGCTCCTGAGAGATGGAAGCTCCCACTGAAACTATGAGAAAAGGTTTGTTAAGAGGCAAAGAAAGAGTAGTCTCTAATTGGTAAATGAAGCAATCTTTGCTGGAGAAGATGGAAGACAGTACAGTTGTTAGTAATTGTGATTCCTAACTGTTCTCCTTTGACAAAGCAATTTATGTAGATGTTAGCACATTATGTTCTAGTGAGGAGAGCACAGCCCAGAGCCCACCTGTGCTGCAGATGGCAGTGGGAATGAACCAGCTCCTCTTCCATCAGGGAGACTGAGCTGTCCAGGCCTGCAGCTCTCTACTTCTTTGCATTTAACCTTTGAAAGGTGTGGTTAAATTTTTCAGGCTCATTTATGTAGTTTGGTGCATAATGATAGATGTGCTTTTTTACAGAAGCCATTTGTAGCACAATGGTTATGTTACACTGTTATTTCTAAAGACTTCAGGGATTCTTTTCGGGCCATATGACTCACAACTTTGAAGTCACTGAGCAAAGGGTCAAGCCCTTCCTCATTCAATAGATGCTTTCAGCTCCAAGTGCTACTAGTACATTCAGGGCTAAAACTCTTGTTATTGAAACAGCTGTAGCTTCAAAATGTCGTGAAGCTGCACTAACGCTTCATTTCCTGCAGTGAATCATTTTACTTATGAAAGTATAAAAGCCAGGGACATTTAGGAAAAAAAAAATACAGAAATAGAAAGAAATAAACCTTCTGTGCTCTGAAATGGATCTTTTTTTTTTCCCCATTGGATAAGTTTGTCCTATCACAGCAGTAAAATGCAATGATATGGAATAATTATATGCTCCTAAGCCTTTCCAATTGATCTACTGTTGTGAAAATATATTCAGTAAATTCACCTAAGTGACTTTGGACAGCAAAACACAAGGACATTATGAATAAAAGAAACACTAATTTGGCTGATACAATGGAGTATTGTGACCACAGGAACATCATTGTCAGCCTCTATTCTAGATTAGAGTAGGTTTGTTGTCAGAAAAATCGGTGTGTGGTTCAGAAGGTGACCTCAGCGATTACTTGTGGGCTTCCATATTTATTCTCTCCCTCTACTTTCTGTTCTTAACATTTCATTTTCTTGGAAAACCAAGCTCACTTATTCCTGTTACTGATAGGAGGAAAGTGATATTATTAATTAAATAATTAAGTAATTAATTAAATCAAGCTTTTATTTATGCTTTTGGCAATTTTTCTGCGTAAGAAAACAGGAAAAATAAAGCCTAGATTTCTTCTCCTGATTGGCTTTCTGATACTGCTCATATTTAAAGTATAATTTAGTTTTAAAAATACTCAGATTTAAGGGAGGAGATGAAAAGAAGAACATGCCATTATTAGTGATTTGCATCTATCAGTGCATTTTGAAGCAGCACTGTATTAGCACTGTGAACAATGAAAACAGAAAAATGCAATGTCATAGATAAGAAGTATACTCATTGCTATTCCCCTGTTTTCCTGGAAGTATTCATCTTCTGCATTTGTCAGCCATACTTTAAAATATGAGGAAAAAATTGTTTAAATGTTTGTCAAATGGGGATGTAGGAGTTAGGAAATGCTGTAATGAGAAGTTATTTCAATACATGAGTGTTCTAGTTTAGGGCAAAT
>VXBC01000949.1:818256-879814 GCA_013399945.1 Ploceus nigricollis | reverse complement strand
GGGGGAAGGCAGGGGGAGGACAGGGAAAGGGGGGTAGAGAGGCACCATTCATTCCTTGTAGAATGGGAAGTCAATTCAACAATGGGTAATTAGCGTGGGCCATGGATTCTCAAAGGCACTGAGGACACTGGACTCTTTCTCTCACTCTGATGTTTAGTGCGGTATTGTGGACCCCTCATTTAATTAGTGCACTTTGATACCCACAGGAGCTTGAAGCTCCAGGGCATGCTAAACACAGACTGACACCAGCAAGCTTCTGCCTCCTTCCAGTCTAATTAGAGACACAATGAGCTGCAAAGACAATGTTTTACTCCAAGATTTCTTCTGCAGATACCTCTGGCAGGAAACAATCGTTTATTTTGTGTCTATATTGGTATTCAGATTAAATTGTTAGCATGCAAAAGATGAGCTAAGGGCACATATCTATTAAAAATGCTTAGCAGAGTTCAGAAACGATGGAAGCAATTTGTGGGGAAAAAAAAGTATTTTCCCCTTTGGAATTTTTTTTTGTTCTCTTATCTAATTAGAAGTAAATGATTTGAGTAAGAAAACCAAAATAGGCTGGACTCTAAAGCATCTCTTATGAAATTATTTTTCCCCCTTTGCATTAATAGTTTCTACATCTCTAAAAATAGATTTTTAACTTAACTGTTTGCAAAAGTGAAAGGCAGGAAAAAAAAGGAAATAAAAAAATGAGTACTTCTGTTACAATTGCCTGTTGAAATGAGCACCCACCTACTTTAACAGGACATAGTGCAGAGAAAATGTTACTCATATTTGCAGCTCTTCAGAGAAGAAACCCAAAAAGTTTGTGGCAATGATTGTGTGTATGTGTGTGTGTGTGTGTCTGTGTGTGCGTGTGTGTGTGTGTGTGCTGTGTGGGTATATAAAGTTACTTTTGATGGACAGTTCTATGCTTATTGGACGAATATAAATATCCCAAGGGAAGCTGCGTATTGAAAATTAGTCTCAGCATACACTAAACACTTGCATGTGCTGCTTAACAATAGATTTGAGAACCAATACTCCTAAAAATTCAACTTCTTCTACATTTATACTATCATTACTTTCCTCTTTCTCAGGTAATTAAAGAGAAACAGAGCAACATATCAATGTGTTGATTCTCAGACTAGAAAGGTACTCTGCTGGTTAGACTATGGTAATTTGGACAGTTACACAATTTAATAAGTGGTTATAATGGGAGAGGGAATGGATGTGAAAACGTAGGAAAAGAAAACACAAAACAAAATTTCTATTCAGGTTTTAGATCTATGAATCCAACTAATTGTGGACTGAGGAGCAGTGAGGGGAACAGTCTTGCCCTGTTTCCTGGCATCATGTGTAAGATCCTTCCTACTGCTTTTGTTTGTCCTTTGGTGATCCCTTGCAGGCCTCTTCCACTATCCGAAAATCACAGGAGGGTTACAGACATCCAGCTACCTTCCTGCATTCCTCTGCAACATCTGCTCCAAGGAAAAGAGTCTTCACTAGCCCCCAAGCTGAAACCCAAGATGAGCTAAGGGCACATATTTATTAAAATGTGCAGAGAATGGTGGTGATGAACAGAGTTAAGTACAGCTGATGGCTGGTTACCAGTGATGTTCTCCAGGACTCTATATTGGGGCCAGTCCTGTTTAAGATTTTTATTAATGACCTGGACACAGGGATCAAATGGATGCTCTGTCTGTTTGAAGATGACACCAAGCTGGTGGGTGTGTTGATCTGCTGAAGGGTAGGAAGGCTCCACAGAAGGATCTGGACTGACTGGATTGATGGATTGTGGTCAGCTGTATGATGATGCTGTTGAGTCAGGGATGGGACAAAATGACTCCAAGTCACAGAAGGTGAAAAAAAGAGTTTTTTATTAAGAAGTAGCATCCTTTTATAACCAGGATCACTGAGGTGAGACCTCATTGGTCTCAAAGTAAAAACCTTTCACACTATTGGTGAACTATGAATAGCACACTGTGGTAGAACATATCTATAAAGAATATGAACAGAAAGAGAGATAATAATTGTTTACATTCTTTCTCTCTAAGTTTCCCAGGCCTGAATCCTCTGTTCCCTCTTAGGCTTAGCTGAGAGCCTCCACAGTATGAAGTTCAGTAAGGCAAAGTACTGGGTCCTGCACCTGTGGTTGTTGGGTCACAACAACCGCATGCAGTGGTACAAGCTGGGAGATGAGTAGCTGGAAATCTGCCTGTTGGAAAAGGACCTGGGGATGCTGGTCAACAGCCAGCTGAACATGAGCCGGAGTGTGCCAAGGTGGCCAGGAAGATCAATGGCATTGTAAATTGTGTCAGGAATTGTGTGAACAGTAGGACTAGGGAAATGGTTGTCGCTCTGTATTCAGCACCTTGAATTTTGTGTTCAGTTTTGGGCACCTCACTACCAGAAAGATGTTGTTTATTCTGAATAATAGGAGGAGACCTTACATCTCTCTACAACTGTCTGAGAGGGGGTTATAGCAAGCTGGGTGTCAGTTCTCTTCTCCCATGTAACAAGTGACAGGGCAAGAGAAAATTGCCTCAAGTTGCACCAGGGAGATTTAGATTAGATATTAGGAAAAAATTATTCACAGAAAGAGTTGTCAAGCATTGGAACAGGCTGCTCAGGGAAATGGTAGAGTCATCATCCCCAGGGGTATTTAAACATCTTGTAGATGTGGCATTTAGGGACATAGTTTAGTGGTGGACTTGGCAATATTAGGTTGATGGTTGGACTTGTTGGTCTTAAAGGTCTTGTCCAAGCTAAACAATGCTATGGTTCTATGATCAACATATCATAAGGTCTACCAGAAGGGAAAAGCACGCTCCAGCCCTGACCTGAAAATCCTTGTCCAAATTTCAAAAGACTTCTGAACAGAGGTTTTTCCTCTGTTGGAACTCCCATCCAAAATTCAGAAGCTATGTCTGTATTAGTAAGCTAAATGTAAGGAATACAGTTGTTATAGACTGTTGGGGTGCTTTAGTTCGGCACTAGGACCTTCTACCATTATCTCATTTTCTAGTTCTATGCTCCCAGTTCTGTGTTTAGTCAAGTTCAGTTATCTGTCAATCATTTCCCTCCTTGCTTTGTTCAGATGGGATTGATGAGTCATGTTGGCTTGCACCTTTTACCATCTGTCAGTCAAATATCCTCTCCTCCTCCCCTCCAGAGAGTTCTGCAGGTTTTACATCCTGATTGGTGGGTAGTTGGGTTTCCCCTCCCTTGTTCCTCCCCAGTTGAGCCATCCCTCCTTTCCTTATTGGTTGTCCCCTTTCTCCTCCCCCAGTTAAAAGCGGCAGACCCAAGAGGCGCGGTGCTCTTCTGGGCGAGCTCCCCTCTGGGATTGTTCTGGCGCTTGGGTGTACCCCTGAGTGCATAGAATAAAACCAGACTTTGCTCCCCTTAAGAGTCCCCTCTTCCTTCCCACCGCGTCGCCGTGGGTGACAAGCCTCTCTCCAGTCCGACCTCAGGCACGAACCCTACCAGTGCCGCCCAGCCTCAGCAGGAACGCCGAGTGCTGTGGTGGTGCTTTCTGCTCTGTGACCTCCTAGCCGGGTGGTCAGCCAACAGGCAGGCCGAGGGACAGCGGCAATAGACCAGATATAGATATGATTTTGTCAATATATTTTTTTAGTAAAAATTATAATGATTGCTTTCTTTCACAGATATTTAACTGAAATACCTCAAGCAAGTTTGTGATGACATAATAATGAATGCTGACATAAATTGGAAACCATATATCAAAATGGAATACACAGAAGTATTCCAGGAAAATATTTAAGTAATCTTGGTTTTATGGTAGTTCCTGCTGTAGTAGGTCCAGTTCACAGACTTAAATTGTGGCCTGCTGTCACTCACGTCATTGTACACGTTTGACTTTCGCCACCCAGCACTTTCCTAAGCATCTCCAGACACTTCCTTAGGACAAGCACAGGTCAGACTCCCAAAAAGGGAGTATGAAAAGCTTTACAACATGACTAGCTTCTTCTCCATGCTAGAGTCCTCCAACACAACCCAAACGTCTTTGTAAACTCCAAAGACCCACATAGGAAGATGTGAAAATAAGTAACCTGTTCTGGACTAAAATCCTGCCAGTCAGCCAGGCTGCAGAGAAGCATTCACATTATTTCATGAACTTTGAAATGAGGAAGGCACTCCCCAGGTAATCAGCATGTCTTATGACTATGACATTCAGTGACCCCAGGGGAGATCCAGGAGCTTTGTAGAGGAAATGGAATCAGGGGGCACAGCTTGACCAAGGGCCTGCAGCTGGGCCATGGTTGCTGCTGTTTTCTCTGTCTGACAGAGCAATGGAGAGAACAAGACATGAGCTGTCCATTACAAGGATTGTGAAAAATGATTCAATTTCCTAGCGAGGCCTGCTGTCACTGTCATTTGAAATTCCTTCTTTCGTATGGAAATAATCCAATCGGATTGTTGTTGGACAGAATTTAGATGCGCGTTACTTCTCATTTAACACTTTTGTAATAGGCACATGCTACAAAGGACCACCAGGATGGCTTACTTTTGTGGGATGCTGTAATCAATGATATAAGCACATGAAAGTGTTAATTTTTCTTTGAAATATCATTTCAGCTTTCTTCTTTACTTGCAATCCTCTGGTACTCCTAGCCCTAGAGAGCTTGCCATTGGGGTGTTCCAAAGCCTTCCCTGAGGGCCCTAAGCTGTGCTGCTGCTGCCAGCTGTCCAGCTAATAGTTCATGATTTCACCAAAGACCAGAGAAGGTGGGTCAAGAAAGACTCTGAAGTGTGACAGAGGTAGGAAAGAGCAAATGAATTTCCATTTCCACCGCCCCCAGCATGAGGTGGGGTTGACAGTTGAAGGTAATAAATCCTTCTGTACTCCAGAACCACAACTACTACCACAACAGTCATAGGGTTATTAAGCAACATCTAGATTTGGTTAGTTTGTTTTTATTTTTTCTGATGAAATTTAATTTTACCACTCTGCTTTCCATCTTTGAACAGAGGAAGAAATAGCAATGACTATATGCAGTGGATATCTTCTAGTAATAATCCTTTACTATAGCTAGACTTTAAAAGCAGGATATGTTCTCCCCAAGGCTACTTATTCCCTATCTGAAACATTAAAGTAAATGCTGAATAATTAGCCATTGATACCTTGGAAATTAATGTTTAAAATGCAGAGGAAAAAACTGTACATTTTCTTCAAGAAAAAAAATTCAAGCTGTAAGTTGAAAGTGCCTAATCCTTTCAAACATCCCCCACTCCCCAAGTAAACAAAAAAGATTATATTATTACTATTTACCATATATACCAAGCTTTTTGTCATTTTTGGTGCATTTCTGAAAGCTATAAGGCAATTAATTAGGCAAACTCTAGGATTTCAATGTGTTATTGTTCACATGCTGAGTTTTTCTGACATGATAATATGCATGATATGTACAAATTATAAACAGGTAGAGGAGACTAGAAGTGAATGCAGCAACTGAGCAATAATTAGGTTTTAAATATTTAATATTGTTGAGAAATAATTAGGATTCAAAAGTGAATGTAGGTATCAGTCAACAATGAAACCTAAGAAGCTTTCTTAGGTGCATATGGGCTTTCCAGCCATTTATTCCTATGTAATTAAAGCTGTCATTCTGAATACACCTGTCTGAAAGTAAATCAACGGAATCGTGTCTTCCTGACTATGTATAGCTTCAGAGCTTTTGCTATTTCCTATTGGTTAGTACACAGGAAAATTAAAACAACATATATAATCAGAATCTGTAAGATAACCTCAAATTTCTGCTGCTGCTTCTGGGGAATACAGTAAATTATCATGTCTGAAATGTGTAGCCACGGTTGGAAACTGGAATTTCATAAATTGGCCTTTTCACTAGAAAAAAATCTTCATGTTGCTGCATTTGTTGTGTCTATTAGTAAAAGACAGCCCTGAGAAATCCAGCTCCTAAGCAGACCAATATCCCAAGAAAAGGGTGCTGGGTATTTCAATAACTTGCACTTGCCAGCAGTAACTGGAATTCTGGAAGGGAAAAGATCTCCTGATCAGTTTGTACGACCATGTCTCATTGACAGGTGGTTCCTCGATACATAGTTGTCCAATATGACTAAGCAGGCTATGGTCAGTAACTGGTTCATTTTAAAGTTATGATCAAAAATGGCAGGGTCCAGAATCCAGGAACCCCCTAATTACATAAAAATGTTTAAAAACAATCTCTGAAAAAAAACTGACTGACTTGTACTACAGGGTTCCTGCATTATTTTAGATAATAGTAAATAAATTTCCAAAAAGTAGTATCAGCAATAAGAATCAGAGAAGTAAGAGGAAAAGGGTCTTATGCTCTCCTTGCTTCTTCCTTATTGTCTCCCTTATTTTCATTTGAATATTTCCTCTGCCACCCCTCTATCTGCTCCTTTTGTTTAGAAATTCATCTCATTCCCTCTTGAATTCCATGATGCTTCTTGCTTCAGGGGCCCTTTATAGTAATTTATTCCATACACTTCTAATCCTTCTGTGTAAAATAGCTATGCCTTAGCATTTCTTTTCTTGTTCCCAACTTTCTAATTTTTAGATCATGTCTTCTAACTTATGTGGTCTTGCAAGTGTAAAGAGCCTGCTTGGATCAATTTTATCAGTCTTCTTCATATTTTTTAAAACTTCAATTGGGTTACATGAAGTCTCTTCTTTTCCACTGAGAATATTTTCAACTCTCAGTCTTTCCTTATAACTTAAATCATTGATATCTGATATAATTTGTATAATTGCTCTACACTGCTCCCCTGAAGAGCAATTAAACCTTTACAAAGATATAGAGGCCAGCACTGTATAAATTACACAAGGTAAGGATCTGAAAGGTAAAAATTATTCTTAAATAAAAATAATTCTGATTATCTTGATTTAGATGGAAGTTCCTCTAGCATCACTGTTCAAATTCCAATTCAATTTGCTATATTTTTAATTTCATTTACATAATGGAATGAAATATGATTTAAAATTATTTGCTCTGTATAACAGGCAAATTGAAAGAGTAGGAACAGTTTTCTGCTATAAAGAAGATATAACAAGGGAGAGGAAGGAAAAATTGGAAAACAAAGAGTTATGACCCAATTGCACTTGACTCTAAGGGCTCATATGACCTTCCTACCCTTCTAGGGGTCAAAGACTCAAAAAAGTAGTTCTAGTAATGAAAATTTTAAAAGCCCCCCAATTATAAAACCTTGGAAAGAGCACACTTCCAGAGCTTGACACTCTATGTACCTCATTCTGGTTGTCCAGTGCGTTTCAACTTAGAGAAAAATGCTTGTGCTCAAACCTCTAATCACTGCACTGGCTCACATACCTTTCTCCTAGTAAGCACGAGTAATAGTTTTACAAGTAAGCACTTCTTTTTCTTGTCTCTTTATCTGTGAGGCTTAGACTTGCTCGCAGCCATGCTTATTTTACTGTGCTGAGTACATGTCATTTGTGACAGAGACTGAAACTTTTAGGCAGCAGAATGGCACACTTACACATATCTTGTATGTTGAATATAAATATAAATATCTCTCTTTAACTAACCACACATACTACAATGCTGTCCCAAAGTATGAGATACATTTCAAATATGCTCATTCACACTTTTTTCCTAAGTCAAAATTGTTTAAACCTTTCTCAAGCACCTTTACTAATTACTATTTTCTACAAAATAGTAGAAATACTTAATTTTCAAGGCCCTTCATTGACTGACATGTCTTTAGAACACTGGAGGGTCTGGATGGCCTTGGAGGACTGTGCTCAAAAATTTTGTGGTAGCGTATGCTCTTTACTCTTCTCATATTTATGGTAGATAAATATTACTGATCTTAAAATGTCCTCCTCTTATGCCTGGGAAATGTTTCACTACAAATAGCAAGACACTGACCAGCTAACAGTGTAGTACAGTGTATATTGCTGCTGTTCTGACACCTCAACTGGCTCTCTGAGAAATTGCTTAAGAAATGTCCTGAACAAGAAATAGCATTGGCATTGATGCCTTGCACCTTTCCCAAATATGGGATGTTTTGTATTAGCTTCAGTGTTGTGTTCTTTCATTCCTGCCATCAAACAGGCCAGATTTTATGCTACAGTAAATCAGCTTATCTCCAGGAATGCAGAAATGTGTTTGTCATATACAACTTTTGAGGATCTTTGCCTCAGATTATTCATATATCATCTAGATATTTAGGTACATAAACTACTCAGCTGAGAGGGACTGGTGATCTGCTTTGTAGTGGAATCTGGGCCAGAATCTGTAGGCTCCTTTATCCAATCCTGAGAAGAAAGCGTTGTGGTGATCATCCCAGAGAGGTAAAATGCTACCTAAAAGAAGGATTCTCCAGAGAGGAATGGAAAACTTGCAAAAAATTCCCTTGTAGTTATCAACATTTCCTTTCCTGAATTAGTTGTTACTTTAAAGTAGGAGATATTCACTAAAAACTGTTTTCAGGAAACCAAGATCTTTTGGTAGGATGATGTTGATACTACTTCTGTATCAACCACAGTCTTCTTTCCTATACATGCAGCCCCATCTTTTTTTCTGTGGTAAGTAATCAAGCATCTTAATTAGTTGTAAATCATCTACTATCCACAACATGCACACAGCTACATTATGAAATTCCTCATTCCTCCCAGAAATAATTTTTAGTTTGTCACCCTACACTTGCCACTCTGTCTCAGAGTTATGCAAACCAAGATTTTTTCCTGTTTTGTGCCACTGAGACCTATCATCAGAGAAAACATTATTTTATGGCATATTTTAATCTATTCTGTTACAATAACTGTAAATGTATTTCTGGCAGAAAAGTCAGGATAAGAAAGAGTGCACTTAAAAATATGCATTTTCAAATATGTCTCCATTTGCTGGGCTGTTCTTCCCCACTGCTATCCACTCACCTTTCTATGATTTGATGTGCTCTGCCAACCAAAGTTTGCCACTCAGCTGAGTCTTGTTCATGGTGCACATTTCCCTTGCTGTCAATTTTAACTCTCTCTCTTTACATTCCTCACTTATCTTTTTCCTGCTCCTCTTCCTCTCTGTAGACTCTTCTCAGCTCTCTTCCATTGACCTCTTTGCTGCTTCTCATTTTCTGCATTTAAAATTAACCATGTTTCATTGATAATTTTCTTCCACTTGTTTATCCTCAAGGATCTTTGTTTCTCTTGCCAGCTTCTCCACATTCAGCTTAAGACTCTTAAAGGTTAAATATCCATCACATATAGAGTCCTCTCTAAGTTCCTCAGTTTTCACAGCTGTGTGCAAGTCACATCTCCAGCAACCCATGGCAGAATTATACTCACTTCAGAACACCCGCTGTTTCAAACAAAAGTGAACACCAATATAAACTAATGGACACTTCCTGCTAGCACAATACAACAATTTTACAGGAAAACATGCAAGTAAAATAAAACCATGTGAATTTCGTGGTGATAACAAATTTGGAATGATTGGCACAATACACAAAAAGAAAGGCACATTGTCCATTTGCAGGTGAAGCTTTTTTGTGGATGTACAGCCCAGTTTGAGAATACCCAGACACTGAAAGAGCCTTTCCATGAAGCTTCACAAGGAATGAAACAAGGAAGGTTTCAATTCTGTGCACCTACATAAGCAACTCTTAGCCAACTACACTCCTTGTGAAATCCTGTTGAAAAGAAACTTTTAGAAATCATGACCAGGGCCAAGAGAGGAAAATTAAGCTATAAGATTGTTTATATTTCCTATTATTTTATTTATCTGAATTTTGAAATGTCTAAGGTTGGACAAGCTTTTTTTTTTCCCCCAGGGTCCTGTGCTGACATAAATCATCACTTCTAGGAACAGCTTTTCTAATATATGACAATGCTAAGAGAAATTGACAATTTTTATCCATTAGAAGCCTTTCTTCTGACCTACTTGGAAGACCTCATGGTATAATAGCAGTGTGTGAAGATGTGTTGTTAAGATACATGTGCAAATAGGAGGAATTGCTGGTTTCTGTTCACACTCATCTGCAATACAGTTCTTTTATTACTGTTTCCAAAGGTGATATTCTCATATTCCCCATAGACTGGAATGCAGAGACATTAACATTGTTGGGTCTACTCAAACCTATGAAAATTTCTATTTGTTGAGGTACTTAAACTTTATTGCTCTTTCCCTGTACTTCACAGGATCAGCCTAGGAGGGAATATCTGTTCTGAGAAAATTTCTTTCTCTAGCCTAAGACTTTTTCATTGTCCTTAATCTAATATTTTTCTCTTATAATTTTTCTCTTATATATGTCTTCTCAAAATTAGACCTTGCAGTACTTACAGTAATTCTATAAGGAATATATATTTTACCATTAAATTGTGCATTATTATGTGCCATTACATTGTGTGTAATGGTATCTTAGTATTTTTCTGTTGTATGCTTTTCATTAGTTGGTTCTATCATATTCTTACCAAACACCTAAAGAATTACTGTTGCCAGTACTGAGAGGTGTTTCAGATTGGTACTGAGTTGCATATGCTAATGGCCCAGAGTTAATACTTCCTATTAACCCTCCACAGTGGAATTGTGCTGAGGCCTCAGTAAGGATGAACCCAGTTGTGACATACAGCTGATGGCACGTGGTAATCCCTGCCCACCAAAGAAAGGCTTAGTAGAGGAGGAAAGAGAAGAAACACGACTTCCAGAATAAAAAAGCCATATTTTGCTGTGTCAAATAGATGGTAACAGGGACTGTCAATAAGTGTCAGCATTCATATCCCCCCCCCTAAATTATTCACAGCTGTAATTAACAGTGCAGGTTTTAGTTCTGATCTCAAAAGTACCACTAATAAACAGCTTAATTTCACTAAAAACTCAACATTTACTCCCATTCTTGCATTTCAATTTTTAAAGCAAATTTTAATCCATGGCAGTACTGCATTTCTAACCCTGTGACTATCAAGTTTGTTTACTGAATCTTATCAGGTTTTTTTATCCCAAGGGTTTAGCGAATCAAATGTCAATTTCCTTTACATGTTCCAATTTTAAGAAAGTGTTTAGAATTTGTAATGATTTTTATTACAATTTAGAAGGTTTAATTATGTTGGAGGCAAACTGAACTGCCTTATAGCATTTTTTTTAGTAAAGAATATAGAATTGTTATTATTTTTATTTATTGTAGCATATTACATCAAGGGAATGTCCTTTATTCCTTCAGTGCATTTCTCATTCTATGATACTTGCCTGGAACTAAATAATGAACTATTGTCAAAAGTAACTGAAATGTTGGTGAGAAGTGATATGAAATCTCAGAGAATGATTGTGTCAGGCTGGCCAACACCTAGGAAATAAACACAACATACAAATAGAAGTAGATGCATATGGCAGGTGTTACTAGGATATCTGCAGCCTTTTAAATACCGACTATCTTGTGTGTGGTGCTACAACAAAACATCTTCTTCAAATAAATTTATGTTACTAGAGATGGTCCTGAACAACGAAGATTTTGACAAGGAAAATAAGAACAATAAAACTTTGTGGAAAATAATATGCTTTCTGTATTATTTCTTTTTAGCGTAATTTCTCCCCTATGCAACTTGTCCAACAAGAGCATCTTGGAGTATTTAAGCAACATATTTGATCATAAGGGCTGTTTTTATTTTTATTCTTTTAAATGAATATGCTGTGTTTCTTTTTCTGTTGTCAGAGGATGGAAATCATCTCAGATTCATACAGTCTAGAGAAATTCTAGAGTGCTTAAGTTCAAATAATTAAGATTCCTGAAAGAGAGAAACATAAATATTACACTTTCAAGGTGAAAGGGATTATATACACAGTAGTCATCCATTCTTTCTTATAAATTATGATTCCTGACACTCCTGTAGACAGAAAGATGGACTGGGTTGACTTTTAAATTTTTGTTGATTTTTTCATTTTCTTTCTGCCTTCTTTCTCTTTTTTTCTTCTCAATGCTTTATTCTTTCACTCTTTTTTCCTCACTTATCTCCTTTTCTCTCCTTCTGTCTGGATCTTTCTCACTATTGCTCTCCTTTTTCTTCTTTTCTCCTTCACAGAGAGTATATTTAAGATATAATGCGTTTCTTTTTATTTTCCCTATTGAAAATACTAAAAACCACACAAACTCTCTTAGAGGAATTTTGGGAAAAGGCCTTTTTCACTGTGCCTTAAGATCTAGAATTTACAGTGAAATTTTCTTCCATGTCCCCCATATCTGCATTATTATATCAAAGTAACTTAATGGGTAAAAAGAACTAAGTTTTGATTTGAGAATTATTTTCTTATTTACATTATATGCTATTTATATCAGGTTGGAATTCTGTTGGAAAAGATTTCCTAGGTCATCGAGTCCAAATTACAACAATATTTGGTCATTGTACATATATGTGTCACAAAATCCATGTTCTCATAAGATTATGTTCTAAAAAGACATAAACAGTGTAAGAGGTGGAAGAATCATCGTATTTATTTCACTAAAAATAACCTTAAAAATAACCTTAAAAATAAGGTCCTTGGATACATTTAACTACTTACCAAAGTCAAGTCAAGTCGTGTAAGCACTGATCAAAGGTTTCTATTGTTGGTTATGCTTAATATGATACCAACGTTTCCCTCACTTTCCCTGGATTTTGATGGAGGGTGAAACCAATCAGTTGCTGAGAAAGCAGTGTCCAGACCTGCGGTGAAGAACCCTGCCCCATGACACCCTACATAATGCTGCGCCATAACCACGGCACAGCACCGAGGAATCATTAGTACAATTTAACTCTCTGTGTCCAAACAACTCTGGTATTGGACAGGTTTGAGGTCTGGCTGACCAATACACTTCTTTGTCATGATAAATAACTTTTCCAAGATAAAACAGGAAGTTATTTTAAGTTGGTTTATGCTCTTGATCAAACACGAAAGATCCTTCATCTCTGCTTGATGAGTATACTCACTTCGCACACACAAAATTCTGACGCACCAGTAGATTACAGTGAGACCTTCATATCTCAACATATGGCTTAGAAGAAGGGACTATGTTCTCACCAGGATGTTTATCCATATTTGGCTTTTTTGATTTGAAAGACCTTGCAGATCTTGAATTGGTCAAATTGCACCAGAACCAGGGACTGTAGGACTCTGACTTGGAGTGTGAAATACCCTCTGGTGTTGTAGGGACAGTGACTCCAGAAAGAGCTAACCAGAGAAATTGCACCTGGCACAGAGCCGCAAAACCCTAGTGAAACTCTCTCTTATGGACTAAGTGGAAAGCTCTAAATAACTTTCCCATTTGCAAGCTGGGGATTCAAACTGGGGATTCAATTGCTTTTATTAATATATAGTATGATCCAGAATTAAATAAGCACCACCACCCAGTGCAGGTTTAATCCAGGAGATTCCAGGGTCTGCTGTCTTGGGTAATGTGTGAAATTTTAAAACTGTCTCTGTGAAACTGCATCCCATTTACAAAAATGACCGAAAGTTCACAGGCATTTGGCACATGCTGATTTTTAGGTAAAAGAGGATTGCACTGAATAAAACAGAAGGGAAAACCTTACAGCAACTTGGGGAACAATCACCTGTCATCTTAGAACAGGGCATATAATAGACAATCTGCTTCAAGTCCTCTGTCACTTCCTCTGAATTTAAATTCAAAGGTAAAATATAACAATGTTATTCCTTTTTGCTGCATAAAGACTTCTTTTTACTCATAACAAAAATAAGAAAAGATGGCTATTACATGCAGCACTTTGGCAATTTTAATCTACACTTTCCATTTTCCCTTCCACATGTAGAAGGCTATTGTATGTCCAGTGGTTTTAACGTATATACTACTGAACATATAAAGAAAGAAACATATATCGTGCCAAAATCATTTAGTTTTTTATTACAACTTTTTCCTTCCAATTTTCTACTTATAATGAGTGCATAAAAGACCCCTTTTCACCCTATTGTTTTTAGTCTAAAAGCCACTTTATTCTTAATAAAAGGAATAATAAGTGCCAGTTGTAAAATACTCTGTCAATCATTCCAGCACTTACAATTGTGTAACACCTTTCTTTAGGACCTCTTAGAGTGCTTTAGAAAAGATAAAAACAAATAAAATAAAATTGCAATTACATTTAAATGCAGAATTAGACTATCAGTTTTAGATCACATGAATTTTGTTACTAAAGGTTGAAAAGAGACAATGTGCCTCTGAGCACCCTGCAAGTAGCTGAAAGCTGCAGTAGCCTTGTCCATGCTGATCTTTGAATGAGCTATTTCACAAGACCCTCATTAAAAGCAGCCTGAATTCTAACAGAAAACATCTTCTTTTGCCCTGATTCCCCATAGCTGATACTCTTCATCTTACATTATTTCCATTTTCCTGTTTTTCTGCTGCATATTGTTTCCTCTGTGTGCCCTGGTCATGGTGGGAGAATTATTTCTTGAGACAAAAAGGTAAATTTTGGATTTCTTAATAAATCCTATATTCAGGTTAATTGGAAAGGGTGAGGAGTGAAAACTAGATGTGATGAAAGCTCCGTATGCTGGGACCAATGCTTAGCTTGTGTATATGGATATTTAATTTAGGTTTTGAGATTAATATAATTTATAAACTCAGGAAAACAAACATGTAGTCAGAATAGACAATATTTAGTGATTGAAAATGCTGGCTCTCCTTACAGTCACTAGTTAAATGTGTTTGAGACACTTAAATTAGCTATCTATAGGATGTGTTCCCATGTCTTTTCAAAAGAAGCAGTGCAGCTGTGGGTCCTCAGAAAGGCATGTCAGTAGTTCATCATTCAGTTACCCTTTTTCACAGTTATTTTTGGTAGTAGAGGTCTCATTACAAGATCATAATCCATGGGTTTATGAAACTACTTGTTAAAGGTAATGGGAATGTGACAAAGGTACTGTGCTTTTTTGTTTTATTTTGTTTTTACTAGTGGACAAATCAGCTCCTCGAGATATGCTGCTTTCTTCTCTAAGGGCTCTTCAGATTAAAAAGAAATTATCATCTTAATTTAATTGTAAGAAACCTGGTGAAACAGATTATATCCATTTTCTTTCTCATGCCTTAAAGTTCAGCAAGTCTGAGGGGAATTTTTCAGTGCTTTTTCAAAGAAATATATAATACACTGATGAAGGCTATTAAAACTCATGCACTATTGGAATGTAAGGAAGCTCAAATCCCATGAGCAAGGCCATGTAATGTCTATTGCATTGGCCATAATGATCATCTGCATTAACCATAAATAAATAGGGAGATGCTGATAAGAACTGACAGTATTTGAAGAAGGAGTAAATGAAAACTGATCCCAAGCCATAACCAACGAAAAATTAAACAAAGAGTAGAGTCTAGCTGACTTGGGTCTCACGCCATCTGAGATGTCCTAGACCTTCCCGTCTGACCGGTACTCTTCTAAAAGGCACAAGTATTCCATAGGTTCTGTGGAGAATTTTCTAGCCACAAATAAAGATCTCAAGGCACCTCAAAAAGCAGCTGATCCAAATACTTAGGCAATGGAATGGTGCTATTGCCTCATGGGAGTTTCCACTTGTAGGTATCTAATTTAAAATTTCTGTTTAGGTGCTTTCATGCCACCTTGGGCATTAAGTTCAGCTGCATAAACATAGATGACTAGCACCATTTGAGGATCCTTTGGCAGTCTGCAACATCTAGAGAAGGCTGATATGTGTGATGTGATGGATAGATATCCTTCTGGACCTAGCTGGCAGAGATCAGATATGTTATCTTTGGCATTTTCAGATGACACTTAGAGGACTAGAGGACTATATTTCAGCAATTAAAAAAGATTCCTATATCTCTGAAGAGTATCACAACAATCTAGGAAGCTAAGTTCCATGCTCTAGGCACTGGATGCTGATTTATGTGCCCAAATCTAAAAAAAAAAATACTTTGAGCAGCAGACACATACTATAAAGGAGAGGGCATCGTGAGGGAGGGACAGCCACACACAGTTTTCTGAGCCCTGGGATGTGACCCTGCTATGTGGCTGATAGGGTTTCCTTCAACAGCTTCTCCTCTCCTCAGCTGCACAATCTCGTTCCCACATCATAACCTCTGCTATGCCAGCAAAACCAGTCTGTGGGCCTCTGAAGTAAATCAGAAAGGGAACTGATCCATTTCTGGTGGGTCATTTTTTACTGGGTCCAGGTCCCTGACTGTGTTCACTGTGCAGCTGTACAAACAGTGGTGCCAGCACAGGGAAGGGGAGGGGGGAGAGAATGACTTGTGGACTGCAGGAACCTAGCCTAAGTAGGCTGAAGCAGACCTGCCAATGCATGTGTAACCACAGCCTCCATGGCTCTCTGATCACACCCCTGCTCTGAATGTTTTCCTTTTGAAACTTTCCTTTTGCCTGTTTACCTACTGAGACAGATCAGTCACTTGGCACCTGTGTTTGCTTCCTTGTATTTCTGCTTTTATTTTTCCTCGTGGTCAGTGACTAAGCTGTACTGTCACTCTGGCACCAATAAAAAATTGTCATTGGAATTCCTCCAAAAAGATACAATTTATGCTCTCAGTTTGGCATATGTTCGGGGTTTGTTGTTGTTGGTTTTTACCATCGTTTCTTTCTTTCAGACAGTTGATGCTTGAGATAGCTGTTGCATGGGGAATGAACGATGTCCCCATTGTAAGATTCCAGCATAGGGATGAAATCAACACGTTTTCCATGTAAATGGGCTCATTATGCCATCAGTTCATTTTCATTATTTCCTTTGCCTTTAAAAGAGACTAATTGTCCATAGTTGGTCATAGTCGGCCTGTATGAGGATGCAAATTAATTTATGACTTACTGCAATGCAGGTTTTGAAAACATATGCAGGACTCTAAGAGCAGTAGTCAATGAGATTTAAACACATGCTTAAAAGAAAGCCTTGGCTTAATTCCTTTGTAAACAGGTCATTAGTGAAAAATGCTATTACCTGTTGTATATTCAGCACTAGTGCATTAAAATTTTAATAGTTTCAGATCCACTCTTTGCTGGGTTAAAAGCTGGGTGGACAGCTGGGCCCAGAGGGTGGTGGTGAATGCTGTTGCCTCCAGTAGGCAGCCAGTCAACTGGTGGTGTCCTGCAGGGATCAGTGTTGTGACCAGTCCTGTTTAATATCTTTAGTCATGAGGGGATTGAGTCCACCATTCGCAAATTTGCAGATGACACCAAGCTGGCTGTGAGCGTTGATCNCAGGTGGGGGTTGGCCTCTTCTCCCAGGGAATCAGACAGGACAAGAGGACACAGTCTTAAGCTGGGCCAGGGGAGGTTTAGGCTGGACATCAGGAAAAAAGTCTTTAGAGAGTGATTGGACATTGAAATGGGCTGCCCAGGAAGGTGATGGAATTTCCATCCCTAGATGTCTTTTAAAAATGGATGTGGCACTCAGTGCCATGGTTTAGTTGATAAGATGGTGTTAGGTGAGCGTTTGGATTTGATATCAAAATTGTTTTCCAACTAGTAAATTCTGTGATTCTTTGATTCTGTGATACTTTTCATTGAAAATGTGATATCAAAACTTGACTCAAAACATAGTAAACCATTGTAGATTTTAAGGAAAAAAAATCCCAGATGAACATTTTCTATTTTTAAAGTGGGGGAATAAAAAGCTCAACAAACTATTTAACCAGACAAAGTTTTAAAAAAAACACTCTTTAAGAAAAGTTCATTAAGATTACAACATTCTTCTAAATTAATGTTTACTATTCCAAAAATACTTTATAGTTGTTATGTACATATCTTAGAAGTATTCAGTGTACAAACTAATAGTCTGCTAATGTTTAAATAGCAAATGTATGTATGCACAGCAATCTTCAATTTTGACTCTGTATGAAAAAAAATAAAAATTAAAAGCTTATGAGAAAATCCAGCCAGTGGAGAAGATAAGTACTAACTTGAAAAAAAAAAGAAATAAAATTCATAAATTATATGGATATAAAACAACCCAAACTCAAATTCAACCTGTAGGATACTTATTATAAAAAAGAGTCAGCTTTAAAGATGCATA
Source organism: Ploceus nigricollis (assembly GCA_013399945.1). Lineage (NCBI taxonomy): Eukaryota > Metazoa > Chordata > Aves > Passeriformes > Ploceidae > Ploceus > Ploceus nigricollis. Next base: position 861,848 of record VXBC01000949.1, on the reverse strand, counting down.
TCCACTGTTTTTGACACAGAGAAGTAAAAGATTATTTTCTTTAAAAAAATTATATTATATTTGTAACTCTATACAACTTCACAGTATTAAGTAAAATTTTTAAAACTTAAAACATGCCATCTTTATTAATGGTCCATTTTAAAGCCACCAAATATTTTTATGTCAATTACTAAAACAAGGTTTAACGCTGTCAAAAAGCATTACTGCTAAAAACAGTCATCTTCTCAGTGTTTTCATCTGCAAAGCATTATAGTTTATAAAACAATTTTAACTTGGAATACGTAAGTCTCTGTATGAAGGCTTCCATATGTTAAAAATTTTATTTGTGTGTTTGATTTTAAATTGCTTTGAAAAAACAGACAGTTGAGGTTTATAGAATGGAATCTTTCTTTTAGGAAATAAATGTCTCAAAAGTACAGGGCACTGGCAGTAAAAACATTCTTACCACAAATCAGAAACACATTGAGAAGTGTTTGTCGAGTACACCTTCTGAAACCAAAATTTGTTTCTATTTGCCGGAAAATTGAAAAATCTCTTGTATCTTGGCATGCTTGTTTGGCCCCATCCCAGGCTGTTCATGCAGTAGTGGCATTATTGTGCAATAAGGCTTTCAGGACTTATAAAGCTTTCAAGTTCCTCTTCCATTTAATTTCTAAAATGCAATGTATTTTGCCAATGGTCTGCATAGAACCCAATGACACTTGTTTTATGAAGTGAAAGGCAAAAGTGTGTATTCCATGATATTTTATTTTTAAGAAAATATGAGGTGTTTTTAAGAAACAAAGACAATTAATCAGTGTCTCAGCTTCTGCATGGCATTTAGCCAGAAGCCACCAAGCAGACACTTGAAGTATAGAGATTGTTTTTGAAAGGCTAATTTAAGGTGAACTTAGATGGATTCAAGATTTATAAGCACTACAAAGTCTTGACTGGAGCAAAGTTCAACTAAGTAATCCACAGCTTACTCTGCAGATGAAGTGCTGCAGCCGAAACTTCCCTGTGATTTAGTCTGCACTCAATGAAAATTTTCAAAACAGGCAGAAGGAGTGAATTTCACTGTTTCACTTCAAAGGTCTCCTAATAACTGAGAGGATTAAACTCTTTTAACCAGTTAAGAAGGTTAGATGATTTTGAGTGAGTAGCTTTACATCCATCAATAATTCTAAGTTGAAAGTTTAAAGATATCTTAAGCATATATGTCCTTTAACTCCTTCAGGGTTGCAGAGCAACAATGCACCTGTTTAGCAACCATATCCAAACTGCTAAATACATGACAGCTGTTTTTTAAGATGCTCTACTGAAGTGAAATTATTGGTAAGAAGATTAATTAAATTGCTTTACTGAAACATTTAGTAAAATTAAGAACCTTTACACCACTTCTAAGAGACTTCCCTCTTTCCCTGCTAAATAAATATATAATGCCTGTTTAAAATCATTCTAATGTGAGCTGTGTAGACTTTGATGTTAGTACCTTTTACCTCTAGCATGCTAACGCCATATGTATATTTTATCAAATTAGAAATAAGTTTCAAATGCTCTGTTCAGGTGACAAAGGTACTGCTGAAGTAAAAAAAAGCTGAGGATTGTCAAACTGAAATGAAAAAGGTACATGCAAGAAATGGCTATAAATTTCTTCTTTTTACAGGGGAAGACGGGAAATTATACATGATAATAGTAAAAGAACTATCCTTTATCATATCAAGTGATTCTTCTTAAATTCTTTTTGCTCACGTTTACCATTATTAGTGCAGTCAGAGAGCCTGGTTAATAAAGAATTATTTCTGCATTATATGATTGTACCTCAAACCTTTTGCAAAGAAGTCAGGATAACATATGTGCTGTGAATTCTGAAAGAATGGGTGACAATTTATTTTGAGTTTTATACAGCCTATTTTAGCATTAGTCCACAGAACTACCCTAAAATAATTTTTTAAAAACTCTCAAAAGACAGAGAGGGAATGAAGAAGTGAAGAAAAGACCATATAGGATCTCATACACCGGATCCAAAATCCCATTAGTATTATCATTAACAATAAAAACAACCATTACATATGTAATGCCTAGGAGTCATAATACTTTTTGAATAAAATATCAGAGACAATTGGGAAAAGTAATTACATTTTTGATTGATAGAAGGACCACCCATATCTTCTATCTACCCAGCAAGGTATAATACGAATGGACTTAATTTCTCAAATTAAAAGTTGAAGGAGTGGGAAATGAGTCAAATCTATTATTATGGATTTTAGAAATGACTGAAAACAGGAAACATTTTCTCCTGGAATATCTTAGACACAACCACATCCTGCTTCATGATCACCAACTTTCTTTGCAACCTTACTTACAGGAAATATAGAAAAATATATCTAAAAAAAAAATCTCTTAAAAAATCAGAATACTAAAAAATATCTAATGGAATATCTCATCAGCTCTTTCCTAGCCATCAAAAAAAATGGAAAGATGTCAATTTTTTATTTTCTTTGTACATATAAGCTTTCAAAGCATTGACAATCTTATTGATGTGTGTTAGTGAAAAGCTAATAGATATTTGACTCAGAACTATGATCACATAGTAATTCATCTAAAACTGAGGAAGATCATAATTTCAATAGGAATTCCTCTTTGTAGTCTTTAAGCGCTCAAAGTTACCCTTTAGTTTCTATATAAATTACATATTGGGAAGTTGGAAAAAAGTTTTCATGTTCCTAATCAAAATAAGTGATTTTGCACTGTGACATGGCTCCAGAAACACAATCAGAGCTGCATATTTGTTAGAGTTTTGATGGCAATTGCATAAAACAGGTTTCCGAGTATTTAAAATACCTTTTTGCAATTAGACTTAGTGAAGTCATGCTCTGTTTTACTTGTTCCCTTGCTTGTACTATGAATCTTGCATTTTTAACTACTCTGTGTCCCTGCTTAAGCGTTCTATGGTGCCTTTCTGGATTTTGTCCTTAATTTTTCCTTACTTTCAAGTTTTCCATAATTTACCAAAGCATTGTTGAAATAAATATGTTAAAGATTGAGAGACACAACAGGCTGTAGCCTAAGTATTATGGGTAGACACTAGCCTCGGCTGATTTTCATTGAACTGGTAGAATTCAGTGTGATTAGGGAGATTTTTGCCTGGTCTGATGCTTTTCAGAAGTGTCAGTTTTTCATCTTGAAGTGTACCTAGTATGCATTGAAGCTTAGAGTATGTTTCTTGTGTCTGTCTTTTGGGGAATACATATCACCCTGGAGAAGTTACTAATATTTTAAATATTTTGATAATTAGATATGTCTCATTCCAGAACCTTTAAAAAGAATTTGAGATTTCATTTTCCTTAATGATGTGCCTAAAAATAAACTGAGCTGTTAGATGGGTAAATGGGATCTACAGCGGAAAAAACAAAGAAAGAGAAAATTGGCTGAACGAGCAAATCTGAAAATGGTGACTTAATAGGCATACCTTAATGCATCATAAGTGCCACTGGATGGGTTTGTTTAATTTCATTATTATTTTCCACATGGCTACTTACGTGGTTTTCAGTTTAACTGGGACAAGTCCAGTACTTCATTGAGAAGTCAGCTTCAAAGGCTGATTGTTGGTCAATGCTGGAATATCTCTTCTGCACAATGTGATGTGGCTCCTCAAGGGTGCACTTCAATCACTCTTAGAGAGGGGAGCTTTAGGCTGGGTGAATGGGAGTCCCTGTGAGCAGCACTCATGATTCTGCCCATCAGAAGAGCAGATAATGGGTTTTCTCGTCGGAGATTTCTCAGGCATTCTAAAATGTTACTTTTTTATCAGTAGGTGGTTCAGCCTGCATGGTAGTGCAGCTGCTTCATTAACCAATGCCTGGCCATGCCACACAACTGCTGGGGGTTTTGTATTATTAACACAGTCCTGCTCAGCGATAAGCAAGACAGCTGGTGGGAATTGGCAGTGCTGGGCACTTCATGAGACGCGTTCAGCACCTTCCAGTACTGAGCCCTAAATAATGGTCTGGATTTAAAGCAGCATATTGCATTTCACAGTCTTTTTCATAATCAGGTAGGGGGAAAGGTCGTGATATATCCTATAATATCTTGACTCTAGCAAAGCTACATCTATATATATGAAAAACAAAATATAATTTAAGAAATGTACTTTAAAAGTTGATCTAATGACTGCAAAGCACTGAAAAGGCTTTAATATGGATTCTTTTGCTAAAGTGGTTCTAGAAAACATAGAGGGCCAAGAGTAGAATGTATACAATAATTTATCTATGGTATGTTAATCTGGAATAAGGAAGTTTGTTATCTTTTTAGTACAAATGAAACAGACAATCTTAACTTTTGGGAAATGAATTTTTTAATCTTTTCACAAGGAGTTGAGATAGTACTGTGGTATCTAGTCAATGATAATCCCAATGCTCTAAGTAATGTTCTTTCCATTAGAAATATTTTTTTTTCATATTTTGAATTAGCAAGTAGGAAAATAATCACAGGCATACAGTATGCACATTTCCCTAGTATTAATGTTACATTTGAATTTTTTTTCTGACAAAATAGTAGAAGGATTATTTTTTTCAGGATATTAAGATTTATTTTTCAGTCAATTTCTGAGAATTTCTGAAAATCTGCAGTCCTTATGTAGGCAAAACTCTCAGTGAAGCAAATAAGTAAGTTCTAAAGAAAGATGTTATCAGGGCTCTGAATATAACTATATAATTTTATCTGTTTAAACTACCTCAGACCTTCTAGCAGATGCATAGTTCTCTATTATACTGATTTATTCCAGAGTAAATTGCCCTTGCATATGATACAGTTGTTGACTGGGATCAAATATGGACTGAAGCATGGAAGAATTTGGCCTAATGTGTGTAATGGCAGTACAGTCCTGACCAGCCACGCATGTACTCATTTCAACTTGCTGTCTGAACTGCTCGAGTATTTTGAGCTCTTAAGCTCTTTTCCAAATTTAATACCAGATATTAGTCCTACTGAAATGGATGGGGAATGAGAAAAAATATCAACTTACCATTTTAAAAACCTGATCTCAAGTCCTTTTATAATGTTCACCAAATTTGTTCACAGTGAACCATAAAAAAGAAGAAAATCTTTAATAAGGGGCTTTTTCCATACAGAATAGAATTGTTGAGAACTAGACAGTATATTTAAAAATCTTAGAAATGTTATAAATGCTTTTCTCTCCAGCTTTTATCTCTTTCATCTGTCTAAAGCACTGTGGCTGCATTACATCTGGTGAGACTGGAGGGTTTACTGATGCTTGGGAAAGATGAGTATTTCATACCTGTCCATCTCTGCAAATAATCCACAAAAATTTAAACCAGAAAGAAAACCAGCTGCTGCCATTCAGCAAGAAGTCTATTACGAATCCCTAGGTGGCATGGAAAGCATTTAGACTCATTTCATTCACATGTCAGGTAAAGACTTTCATTTAGAAGTGAGATGAATGCTGAATAATGGACCTTTTGAATAATGTAATTAAGAATTCATTAAAGCAGCCCTTAAAATAAAATCTCAAGAATTCAATGCATGTATATTTTCCCCCTCTAATGTACTAGAGGATCAAATGAATGAATGGAACATAATATAATACTGATGTTTACAAAATTTTCACATTTAAATTAGATGAACTCTCAATATAATACAATATACATTTTTTAATGGCTTCTGAGTAGGAACAATTAGGACTCTTGAAAGAGATTGGTGTCCTTGTTAGGAGGAAAATTAACGTACCCAGACTGGTGCTAATCTCTCAAAGTCTGCCTTTTGCAATACATGTTTACTTGAAAAATCTTGACACCAATGAACTCTATGGAAACTCTCACACCAATAGTTTTGTTTCCTTCAATATGTATACAACTGTTTTGAGCAAGCAAGAATAAAAATTCTGATATGGATTTGTGTACTACCTTTCTGATTTTCAACAAAGCAGATCTACTCTGGGAAATGTCCTCCAAGATTTTCTCTACATTCCACCCAATCATCAAGAAGATTTTGTCTTAATTGTGCACCAAACAGGAAAATGCAGCATATGCTCACAAGCTGGTATTCACAAAGGCACTGTTATACACCCAGCCTCCACTTACAGTGGGACGTTACTGAGAAAATAAAAGTCATCTCTATGTTCTGGGAGTGTATTTCCAGTTTTTGACAGTGGGAAATCTGGGATGAGAATTGCAGAGGGCAGGACCACCCTTAACTAACTCAGACTTTCCCCTGCATCACCCTCTGTCCATGAGTAGAACACCCAACAGCAGCAACATCAGTATTTTGAAGGGAAGCCTTGGATTTTTTTAACATGTTCTATTTGAATGTGAAGGTGAACTTGGACTATTAGAGGGTAAAAGCTTGGTCCAATTTGCACACATGGATATGTGGACAGGGACAGGGATGGTTTCATGGGCCTTGACCTCTGGCATACAAGGATGGAGTGTCAAGGAAGAGATACATTTTTAAGGATTTAATGATGACAGAGGCCCTTGAATATGCACAAATGACTAAAATAAGGGTGTAAGTTAAATGTCTGACTAAGAATCTAAGCAAACAAGACATTTGTGTCACTGTTGAAAGGCTTAGATTTCGTTCCTAAGTTATAAAGAGCCAGGGTTAATTAAGATGAATTTCATTTAGATTTGTCTTCAAACAAGAGAAAAAAATGGTGATGAATTAATTGAAGAAGTTTTTATGTTGACAGAACAGTAGTACCTCTAGATGAAATGTGGAATGATAACTGCCTTGACTACATTTAGACATATTAATGCAAACTTTCCTCCTGCTACTCAAACCACTACCCATTTTTTCGAAGAAAACATAGTTTATAGAAAGCAGGACTAGATAGGACCAGAAGGACTGTTTGTTGTTATGGATACTTTGCAAAAAATTAGAAGTCCTTAACAATTCAGAGAACATTGACCTGCATTTTTAAGAGTAAAATATTAAGGTCTGACAAATGTTTTCACTTTTTCTCAGGCCCAGTTTTTCGGAAATCTATCTCTACTGTACCACAATAAGAATATAATCACAATTCTACAGGTTTCAGCTGATGAAGGTGGTGACATCCTTTTTTTCTCTTTACAGTAATGTATTCAGAAAGGTGGAAGGCAAGTCCCTCCTGTTACCTGTACTTGTAGTGATGCTGAATGAAAACCTGCCACTTCAGCAACCTCTGACTATATTGTCCATCAATTGTCAGACTTGAGAAGTTCCCATATAGACAATACATAGATCACATAGGCAGCACAAATGGAAAAAGAGAATGGAACAGACCAAAACAGTCCACTGCCAGATGCTTATTTTTAAAGAACAAAACTTGACAAAGAGAGATTTTATCACACTTGTTGCTGGAAAAAAAATCGGAGATATTTGAAGTACACAAATATTTTCCTAGGCCTTCAGAAAAAGTAAAATAACAAAAAAACCCCAAAACATAAAACCATCATAAGCTAGCATTATTATAGACTGTTTTTATGCTATGTATCACTATGTGGCTTCCTGAATATTTTCAAAATACTTGCTCAGTTTTTTTCAAGGAAGATGGTTTTCACTCTCACAGGATGCAGATCAATGGAAGTTCTAAGCTGATGTATTAATGTGTGAAATCTCCTGAACCCTACTTTCCTCCATATCTTTTCAGTTTCTGGCATGTATCAGTTGACTGTGTTAGGCATTGACACTCAAAATTTAACATAACCAATTTTATCCAGTTTGCAAGAGACTAGGAGTTCTTACAGAAATGACGATTACACCTCAGAGGATATGTGGAAATTTCCAGCAGTCACTTTCAAATAACTTCCACCTAGTATTTTCAATTATGAATCCCTATTTAGTTTTTCTGCCTGCACAACCAGTCAGTGAATTTCTCTTTGCCTCTGCTGCTTTCGGGGCTGAGCATGCTACCACACTGCAATGCTAAAATCACTGTTTCATAAAGCATCTTACAAAGTTGTTGTGAGAGAAGATACTACAGAACCAGAAAGTATTCCCATTGTGACACCACTTTTTGTGGGCAGAACAATTGAGCACTGAGAAATTTAAGGGGAGGAGCAGAAGAGTTAGAAGCAAAGTAGACAGCTGTCAAACAATATAACCATTTCCAAATTGGTCTTGTAAGCAAGACAAAGCAGGCCATTTGTCTAAGTCGTTTGTCTCACAGAGAAGTCTCTGTCACTGCTTTGTAAGAAGGTTATTACACTGCTGCATGGGAACCTAGAGAGCCTTCAGCTCAGACCACATGGGCCTAATGGATGATTCTGCCCTGAAGGGGAGAGTCCATCGTTTCATTAGGAACTTAGGAAAAAGGCTGTATTTGATGATGGTCCCCAACGTCACTTGTAGTTAATCAATTGCCATATGTGCCAATCAGGCTAGGTAGAGCTACAGGCAACTCTTTTTATTTGTGTCTGAGAGACTGGGAATAGCCTATGCAGCTGGGAAGCCAAGCAGACCAAAGGATTTTCCAGAAGCCAGCAGTCAAGGAGGCAATTTATTGAGGGAGAAACCCCAGAGCAAGAAATTAAAAAAAAATAAAATAAGGTAGTGATATGTTTTACATTGCAGAATTTCTCTTGGTATGGGTATCAGCTTCTGAATATTTCAGCAATATGGCATCTCATCTCTCATCTACATATCCATTGAGAAGTTTTCAACAGAAATTACTCTTTGTTCTGCAGCACAGAATTAAGCTGACTTACAACTCACTGCTATACTTGGGACCTGAAAGCTGAATACACTTTACGATGATTTTGGAATGGTTTAGTCTTTACTTTTGTCAAACTGAACTTCAGGATTATAATATGAAACTTTTTCAAATGTTCAAATTATTCACACATGATAATCAATCTTTTATTCTACCCAATAGGAATAATCTGTTTTGTGTATTAGTGAGGGTAAAGGGAGATATTTAGTAGTGGAATTCTATGATTTGTGACAATGCTTTGAATTACACATCATCTTATCCTGGAAAACCACTAAAAATATCATGCTGCCTCCTCCAGAGGCATCTTTTTCTGCCTTCCTCTTGTGTGTGTATATCTAAGTATGTAGCTATATCTGCATACATATATATATATATATCTAATTATAGGAATAAATTCTTGCCTGTTTACTCAATTTGGAAATAAGAAGGATGCTACACATTTGACGTTGTCTTGATGTGATACAGCATAAGCTGGAGCTAAGTACTCATATCAAAAATGAGGCACTTCCAACCATTCATGTCTGTGGTCATATCAACCATTCATGTCAGTTGAGAAATTTAAAATAAGTGCTGCTTGCATTTTAAACTGATCTTGCTTTAGAAATATAGATGACAGTTCTGAACATACAATTNACAGCATAAGCTGGAGCTAAGTACTCATATCAAAAATGAGGCACTTCCAACCATTCATGTCTGTGGTCATATCAACCATTCATGTCAGTTGAGAAATTTAAAATAAGTAAGTGCTGCTTGCATTTTAAACTGATCTTGCTTTAGAAATATAGATGACAGTTCTGAACATACAATTGACAGGGCTCTGCGTAGACACCATGTTCTTCACACACTGAGGACCAAATCTTAAACTTTTAGGTATATGGTGATTGAGATTTGCTAGATGCCAAGAGTTCACCAAAGCCTTTCTCTCTTTCTCCTCCTCAGCTGGACAGGGGAGAGATGAGTTGAGATATGAACAGAGAGAGATCTCTTAGTGATTACCATCACAGGTAAAATCAAAAAGAAAGAGCTGGGGAAGTTACTTGAAACTTCAGTAATCAAAATCAGAGTAGGATAATGAGAAATTAAAAAAAAAAAAAAAATCTTAAACACTTTGCCCCCCACCCCTCCCTCCTTCCCAGGCCTAAGTTTAGCAGTGTTTCTCTACCTCCTCCCATCCAGGAGCACAGAGAGATGGGGAATGGGGGTTAAAATCAGTTTATCTTGTTTCTGCTGCTCCTTCCTCCTCAGGAAGAGGAGTCCATCCTTTTCCCCACTGTGGGGTCCCTTTTTTTCCATGAGGTGCAGTTCTTCAGTAAACACCTGCTCCAGCCTGGGTCCCCTATGGCACCACAAGTCCTGACAGCAAACCTGCTCCAGTGTGTGCTCCTCTCTCCACAGGGCCATGTGTCCTTACAGGAGCCTCCTCTAGTGTGGGGTTCCTGTGGGCTGCAGGTGAATATCTGCTCCAGAACCTCTTCCCTCTTGCTCTTCACCATCCTTGAAGTCTGTAGGGTTGTTCTTACATATTCTCACTCCTCTCTTCTTCGGCCACAGATGTTGCTGTGCAATATTTTTTTTCACCTTCTTAAATACATTATCCCAGAGGTGCTACCACTGTCACCGACTGGCTCAGTCTTGGCCAGCAGTGAGTCTGCCTTGGAGCCAGCAGGGGGGCAAGATTCTAGCAGCTTCTCACAGAAGCCACCCCTATAACCTTCCCTGCCACCAAAACCTTGCACAAAGCAAATACAAATACAAACTAATACTCTATGATACAGTTATTAAACAAAAGCTAAAATAATGGTGGGAACAGTTCCCTGTGTTTTCAAAAATTCTTTTAATTCCCCAGTAGCAAAGATTGTTTACAATTCCAGTCTGTTATGAGATGGAGACTGTCCAGCCTGGACAAGTCACAGCTTGAACACCTCTGAAAAGAGACGAAGGATTGAGAATATATTATATATTATGGAATTATTTACTTCATATATGCCATATTCTAGAGAATAGTCAGTGTATTGTTTGACTGGCTGCTAGATTTCTGTTTTTTCTTTATTTAAATATATAGTATGATGCATCAAAACAGAGAAACTTATACCCATATTTAAATTGTTTTTCTGTGCAGAAAAAAAAAAAGGCTGTTTCAACCCTTTAACAACTATAAATCACTGAAAATTGTGACACATCAAGTGCTAATCTCTATTTCATTTGCATAAGTAGTGATATTTTGAAATATTCAAACCAACATATCTCTTCACTATGACTTCTCTTTAACTCATGTGAATAGTTCCATCATGGCAACAAACTATTCCCATGTTAATTGTCTTTGTAAATGTTACCGGTTCATGGTGACCTAGAATAATGAATCACAATAGAGATTGTGGAACTTTCGCTGGTTAATTTGAACTTCCCTAAAATCACCTCAGCTACACTTAAGGCCACTTTGCTCTCATTCAGACAATATAGCTTTAGTGTAGGCAGTGTAGGCTATTGTACCAAGATCCCTAAAGAACAAATGAAGAAATACTTAAATATTTGCTGTAGTTCATATGATGAGTATTGCTAAGGAAACAAAGTGGTTATCCTCAGACAAGGGGCTGAAAATCCTAACAGTCTTGTGAATCATTGTTTTCTCCTGATTTTTTCCCTGTAACCTCATTTTCTACCTCTTCTTTATTTCTCAGTTGTTGAAAGGAAAATACAAAAGAAATGTTCATATAGATAACCAGTAGGATGCCAGAAAGGGCCTTTTTCAGTGAGAAATGATGTGTTGCCCTCTGGATAATCAATTGTCCCTGCAACACTTTAGGATTTTTCATGCACTGAGATGCAAACTGAGCAATTTCTTCTTTTTTTTTTCCCTATATAGTTTGTTAATACTGGAAAAGCAATTGGACAGTGGGGCCTCCTCATTCTTGGCACTATTTCAAAAGCAACTTGAAATGCCCTGACAGCAGTTCTTCTCACAAAGTAACATGAAGGTTGTGACACGGACCAACAAAAGGCTGACACACTGTCGTTATCTCACCCTGTTGTGCTTAGGTAATGGTGGAGCCTCAGATCTGTGTGTGATGTTAGCACTATATGTTCTTCAATAACAAGGTGCCAGAAGATGAATTGAATGTAGAATATCGTCTTTAACTTTGAATTTCTAAGTTTAGACTAGATCTTTCTGTAATATTAAAGACTGTCTCTACATTTATTATACAAACCCACAGATAATAAACAGATCAGTTCCTCAGAGATGGCCAGTATTTTTTAGCATAATATTTCCAAAATGAATATGTTCTGCAAAAATGCAGCAATAAAGTTTCTGAACTGTTCTTTCACACAGTTATTCCAATATATTAAAAATCCTGACCAATGGCTGTCATCCACAAATTTCCCACCTGTCCAGCAGCGTTCAAAACTGGGATTTGTTCTAAATATACTTCTGGTTTTAACTAACCCAAACCCCACTATAAATTGTTTCCCTTATAAATTTAATTGGACAGTTTACCCAGATCTGAGATTCTGGGACTGAGTTTCATCAAAGCCATGATAAAATAATAAAAATAATTAGATGGAGTACAGCACAAGCAATACCCTCATATTTTTGTAAAATCAGCTAATATCAATCACTGTGTAAACCACTCTTGTCTGTTAATGCTTAGCAGTTTCCAGTGTCTATAAGAAGAGAACTCACATGATTCTCTGTTAAGCCAAAAAAAAATTGGCTCCTCAAAGATAACAAATTCAGTATTTTTACACTTTCCTCTTACTTTAAATCGGAGTATTAACTGTGTTTCTCTTCTTACATTCACTGTGTTAGTGTGTTATGGTTTTTGGTTTCTTTCCCTGAAATCTTTAACTGTTATTTTTTTATGTAATTATATAAACATGATCAAGAAATGCACTTCTGCAAGCTTTTAGCTCACCTGGTTTCTTTTGAGACTAGCATCATATATAGACTTAAATTTTCTGGATCACATCATGATAGCTAAACATAGAATACCAGTGCATTGTTTTTCTAAAAGCAGAAGGATGCCATTCACTTCACTGCCTGGTGTCAGGTGATTTATTAGTCATTTGAGGTCCTGTGTCTGGGAAGAAAATGCTCAGATCTTTCAGAAGCACTTTCTTGGAACCTTTCTTTATTCTTGTGTTAACATTACATTACGTGAATGAGGTATAAGCTTTAATTCCTGGAGTAGGCACTCATTGTTCAGAAAATTTGCGGGCAGAACAAGTAAAATTTGCTTTGTGAGCTCTCTGTGGGAGTCAAATGACAAGCTCTGTCTTCTCCACAAGAGGAAATATCTGGCATGGTATTATCCAGTTCCTGAGACAACATTTTTCACCCTTTTCTTTGATGTCTTTACCCCTTCCTCAGAAGTCTTGCCCAATACATGGCAAGCATCTTTCATCTTTGACTCTTGATCCTAAAGCAATAGAGAATATATGCTGTTAAAAAGCATATCACAGAGTATCCTGGAGGATTCGGTCCTTTAAGACAGGGTCATTCTGGGGGAGATGAGGGAATTTTCTGTTTCTCTGAGAATGAAGAAGTTAGGTTGGAATTTGACAAATATCTGCATCTCTGCACATCTTCCTTTACAGTCAGTGGAGAAAAACTGGCACTTCTGGGGTGCAATTAATGTCAGCCTTAGGTAGAAGTCTCAAGTAGGTGAAATGAATTCTCCCCTTCCATTTTTCCCTGGTACAAGTTCAGATTAATTCAGATCCCTGAAGTCAGGTGGATAATTTCCATCCTTAAAGTTATACAGTGTGCTCTGAAATCACCAGCATTAAGTAGGGACTTCTGAAGTAACCAGAGATGTAATTTTGCTAAAACTATTTTTTTCACATAAGTAAACTTGAAATCACATAAATTGCACCCTTTCAGAGTATCAGTACTCAAAAATATTTCCTCACAAAACTTGGCCCCTTCAGATAACTAAGATAGAATCAGACATAAACGTGGTGGCTGAAAGGGATATGAAGCATTGCACAGAGATGTGGGGAAAAAGATGTTTTGGGAAAAAGAAAAAATAAAAAATAAAAAGGAAGAAATGTGGTCTCTGTAATATTCATTGTTGCTTATAATCATCTCTGCTGAAGCACAGTCTTGCTTGTTTGCTTTAGAAATACCCTCTTGTTCAGGCATAAGAAAATATATTAAATATTCTAAAAATCATTTTTTTTCTGTGTAGCAGAGAGTCAGGGGTCAAATTCTCAGCTGCTGTAATCCCCACGGGATTTATTTGCATTCATTATTGAGATGGGCTAGATCCTGGGCTCAAATAGGCTGGCATAGCCTGACTGAAGACAGAGAGAATGTGTTGACTTTTTAGTAGATGAAAATCTGGTCCTTGAAATCAGTAATTTTGACTAAGCTCAGTGCTCCAGGTCAAATTTTGTTCAGTATTTAGCAATATCTGGTATTTTCTTTATGAGTGTACTTTATCAGAATTCAGTTATCCAAAAAGAAAAATCCCTGCTGTAGTGTTACAACAGTGAGTGGCAAAATGACAGCTTCAGTGTCTGTTTTCACTCTTTACCCAAAAAGATTTAAACATTAGTCTCCTTGAGGATGATGCTTTGCCATCCAAATCATCTACTCTGTTGTTTAGTATCTGTAGCAGAGTCCCTGGCACAATTTTTTTGTAATCTTTTTTTAACATTTAAATGCACTATTGTGAGCAGATCACCTCAGTAGAATAATGCACTGGTGCAGAGGAGCACTAAATCAAATGATAAATTGAGTGTAACATCAATTATGTTAGCTATGCACAGAAATATATACATTTGATGGTCATTATGACACATGAATGTTCAAGACGAAAAGTGAAAAATACATTTTAAGTTCTGTATATATGAAAAACTGACAATGATCTGTAATTTGCATCTGGCATAAAATTCTATAAATCTGCTGGTGTTTTCAGCACTGAAAGCTTGATTCTAAATGGAAAGGTCATTATCATTATTAAGTTTTATAAGAAAATCAGTGCGTGTACTAGTATCTATTTAATAACTGAGACATCATGAATGTCAGACTTAACACACTTTGCTGGGTGCTAATAACTCTTTAAGTGTACCCTTGACTCGAGTCGAAGGCAGTATTGGAATTTTTATGTTATCTGAACTGCCTGGTAGCATTTAAAATTACTTCCATAATAGCCAGGTAAAAATATAGTGACTTCACACAACTTTACCTAATTTTGCTCCTGTTTCAAAGGTTAAGCTAAACTCCTTTCTCCTGCCTTGTGAAAGAACTGAATGTGCAGGCAGGTGAGTCACAATGGACCTGTCCTACTTAACCATTCTCTTGTTTTTATTGGAGCATATTGTGCTTCCTGAGAAAAGGATGTGTCAGTAACGACAACAAATTGAAGTCTTTTGTACCCAAAATAAGTGGCTGGCAAAATACTATTTGCATCAGTGTCAAAATTACTTTTTGAAATGTCTTGGTGGAATGGTGCTATCTAAATATAAAATACATATTTATTCAACATTTTTTAAAATTTTTGTAAGTCCTGTGTTATATTATCTTTAATTCAAGTCCAGTGGAACATTAATACAGATTGTTTCTTTTTCTATTATATATTTAAATTAAAAATTGGAAGGTGCAATTCCTATTAATGAGTTTTGTAGGGGTCTTTTAGTATTATGTCCCTAGGCGAGTTTCTTACTTGATATGAAGTCCTCATAAGAGGTGCTTGTGCTCTTGATTAATTCATAAATGGCATTGAGGGCTGCATATTTGCACAATTCTTGTTAAATCACAGAAGTCTACCCTGTCCAATGTATTGCCAATTGTGGTGCCCATATTATGCACCTAACCACACAGCTGTTCAAGTCCCATATTTTTCAGGCATTCTCATCTATGAAACATTCACCTCCTATGGAAAAGGTGAAAGTCCCTTGGCAACACTTATATCAGTTCTGGAGCAAAACAGAAGACTAAAGAAATATTCAGATTGCTGAAAAATAAGATAAAAAAATGAGTGGACAAAACAATAATATTTCCTGTCACTGAATAGAGCTTCTAGCATCTAATTCAGTACTAATCTACGTAAGAGATGACAATAAAAATGTATTGATATCTTTAGATATTTACTCAGACTTTGGGATGGGAGGGAAGGCCAGTCACAAATGCCTATGCAGGCAGCAATACTCTTTCCTGACTGATAAAATGTAAGTCTATGGAGAAAGAAAACAAAGTGAACACAAATCCAGGCCTTTTTTCCAACTAATTCTTGTAGACTAAGAGCAGTGGGGTTTTTTTGTGAAGCCAAGAGCACTGACCACTTGCCAACATGAGCTGAGAATTCACCAGTAGCTGAGGGCTATAGTCAACAAACTGGTTTGCCAAGATATTCAGAGAATGGAGTGGAAATAGGTAAAACCACTGCTACAGCACACTCTCCTAAAAGCCACACTGTTCTTGGCTACATATTGCAATATAAAATTGGACCTTATTTATTTCTATGCAAAGAAAATGACAGTTGTTAAAACATTCTTTTATGTGAAACATACCATTCATTTCAAGGACTCAACTTGTTCCATGTTGTTTCTGTTGAAACTATAGCAGGAGGCCTGTTGCACTGCATGCTTACAAAGGCAAAAGATACATGGGCAATCCTTTTGTTCAAGGCAGCAGGCCTTCAATTTTCTTTGCATTCGGAAGCAGAAGAAATTATCTGACTTTAATCTTGTGCCCAAAGACCTTCAACTCAGAGATAGATGATTGAAGTTCCCACTTATCATCTGCAAAATACATTCACTTTATGTAAATATTTTCTTTTTAAAAAATATATAAATTAATCTTAGGGCACAAGGAGAAAGTTAATTTGCTCAATTGATTACTTGTTTCTAATGTCTGGGGCGGGAGAGTTTGCTGTTCACTTCAGACAGGGATTCCAGAAAATGTGGGAGCACTCCAGCAGTATTTCAATGAAAGACAAAAGTTATCAGGGGCCAGACTTCAAGCCATTACATACAAAGGGGTCAGACCACCTTACAAGTATATAGCCAGATTATGTCATTGCTCTCTCTTCTTTTGTGGTAAAAATGGTTAATTTTTGACTTGGCTTTAGTCTGGGCTCAGTTTCTTTTCACGGTCTAAATAAGTAGAGGATAATTTCACAAAACGATGTTTCTCTCCACTCCAGTTTTCAGCCACTTGTTAAACAATTGGATGCTCCATGTGGTCAGCTTGGTTGTAAACTGTGCTAAAAGTTAAAAAATTCCTGGCATTGACATCACTAAAATAAAAAGCTGCATTAAATTCTTTGAAGATCTAAAAAATAACCAAGATCAGTTAAAGAGAAAAATAAAACAAAGAGAAACCCTAAGTTAAAATAGATCCAATTCCTTATGTCAGAAAATGTGAAAGCCAAAAAAATTTAGAGGTCATATTTGGATTAACTCTTAAGGATGGGCCTAACTTTGAGCTCATGAACAGCTGTTTTATCTTGGGTGAGACCATAAAATTGCTCAAAGACCCAGGTGTGAATAAGGTACTTTACCAAATTAAAGCCATTGTGCAAGAAGCATACAATGTCACTGTATAACAACCCTGCTTCCCAGGAAGGAACTTTTTTGTGTGAACAAGAAGTGCTGCTATTGAGGCTGTGTACAATCAGGCTAAAAAGTGTTCAGTGTTCTTTGTTTCACCCCACTAGGGTGCTGTCTTTTCCCATATTATTATTATTGCATGCTCTCTGGTAACAGAAGGCTAATAGTTCTCCTTAAATTGTAGCCTGCACACCATTGCTGATAGTTACAGTACAGTGCAAAATCTATTTGCACACTATTCATCCTATAGTGGGGTTTTTTTGAAAATCAGAAAACATCAGAAAAAGGCTTTATGTCCACTGTCTCAGATGTACTGAGACAAGTTCAGCCCCTGAACTATGCAAAGTAAAATATCTGTGTGATTGATGGGTGATGCTTCTGCTTATATCAGTAACGAGGTACCAAATCTAGTCTATTGCATAAATAGCACTACAGATTCTGCAAAAAGGGACACAGTCCCTATTGTGTCTGCTCTGTGCCACCTAAACAGCATAAAGACTACTCTTTTTCATAGGAGTAGTAGTAAACAATGAGATGTAACTGGCACTACATTGAGAGTTTTATCCCCATCAGAAAATAGATTTCAAAAGGAGAACTAGGCAAAGATGCTGTTTTACTGACTTGCCATTTTACTTCTTTACTTCTATTTCTTAGAGTAACTGTAACAAAGTTTAGTTTTAAGGGCATGTGTGGAAAACTATAGTATGGTCTAAAGGGAGCCTACAGTTTGTTGTACACACGGTACTCTGTGATTGCAGAATGCTCCAGTTATACATGTCCAAGCAGTGCAGCAGGGACACTCGCTTTGGTTATTCTGCTAATACCATCTGACACAGTGCCCTGGGGGGACCTGCTGGGAGACTGTGTATTGCTGAACCCTTAAATGGTCAAGCTTCAGTTTTACATGTCACCATACGGATGGAAGATTAAGCAAAATGTAACAAGGCTTGTGCTTAGAAAAATAAAAAGGAGCTGACATCCTGCTCAAGTGCTTTCACAGAGATCCAAGAGAGAAATGAGCATGTATTAGAAACTTCTAGGACAAAAGCAAACTATGCTCCTTACCTTGACAGAATCAGGCCACAATTCTGCCCGAAATTTCTATCAAAACAGAAAAGTATGGGAATATAACACTTAATGATTATTCACGTTACAGTATAGACCTGATATGAACACCAAGCAATCAAGGTTGACAGTCCAAAGAATGCTTTGATGGTTTCTTAGACCACTTGTCCGGGTGCTGTAATCTGGGATCAATACACAAAGAGCAATAATTCAAATACTATGAGTTTTCTCTCTTTAGAACTTTGGAATTTACTATGTTATCTAACTGCAACCGTAACAAAGGAAAAAATGTATGACTTAACTTTCAGTGGTCCTCCAGCCTATATTCCAAGTTAATTAAACAGCTACATACTGAATGTCATAACAGTCCTGAAATGTCCTGGGAAAAACAGTCACATCATACTTCCTCAGGTTAGATATGCTGACATAGGTAAACCCGTGCTTAGGGTGCATCTAGGTTATGAATTTAGTGTGCTGTGGAAGGTTTTCCTGGTTCCACCTTGTGTTGTACTTGGAGACTCGCAGCATGTACTAGAGATAACATTGGCAGGCTCTGAGCAGTTACTTCTTGGTGGAACTACATGCCTGGGGCAGCCCTCTAACAAGTGCTTCCAAGTCTTCAGCTCTCTGCTCATGAACAGTGTGTGCCTGGGCCAGGCACAAGCTCTGAACAGTCCTTGTTGTCGAAGTATTTTTCAGGCATGATGTTCCAGAGCCAGAACACATTTTGCTAAATCAAAGCCTAGGTTTTTCCTCTTTGCGCTACACCATATGACAGCATAAAGTCCATCAAGCCAATTCAGGTTTCTCAGAACTTCAGTTCGCAGTGTAAGCAGCATGGCTGAGTATGAGAATGGACTGACAATTGCCATTGCTGCTGCTGTGCTACCTCTACCTGCATTCTCACTGGTTACCTGCTGGCCATTTAGACACAGGGGTTTAGTCTCAAACTCTTCCAGTATTTTTGAGCAAGACAACGTGGCTATGTTAACATTA
This sequence comes from Ploceus nigricollis, assembly GCA_013399945.1. NCBI lineage: Eukaryota > Metazoa > Chordata > Aves > Passeriformes > Ploceidae > Ploceus > Ploceus nigricollis. The sequence continues at coordinate 842,545 of VXBC01000949.1, read as the reverse complement.
GCAAACATTGTGGAGCAAAAGGACCAGATCTTCAGAGTAAAACTTTTGATTTTGAGGAATTAAATTCTTCTCTATCCATACTGATGTATTTTCTACTTCAGATTAGCCCTAGTTTGGTCACATACACCATAGATTGACTGTATTTCTGTGACTGAAGAACATTAGGTGTGCGCGAGAATTTTGCTCCGTGGAAACTTCACTATCATTGCTGACACTGCTCTTGATTTGGATGAGAACAGTTGGGATAGGCAGCCTATAAATGCACAAAAATTCATCCCTTCATCCAGAGCTCTGAGCACCACAGGAATCAGCACAAAAGGATGACCAGCACTTCGTCTAGTTAAGAGATTATGATATATGATATAGAGACTCTCATGCAAATGGTGCAGATAAATGGAATAGTAATCTTCTTCTCTCAGACAAAAATCTCCAGTTATCTCAGATCATTTGTTTTGACAACACCAGAAACTGGAAAAAAATGGAACTGAGGAAGTAAATGTTAAGCCAAATATTCAAAGAAATGTGTTGCAACTTCCCATGTATGTTTTCCTCTCCTGCCAATTGCTTTCTGTTTTGCCCATCTATTGGCATCTCTTGGTTAGCAGTACTGGACTACAGGAAATCTAATACAAGGTGAGTGATAATCCATCCCAAAATGCACAGTTTTTTCCACAAAGAGTGGAGATGGGCACATCCATATGTCTGTTTGTCTCAGGGTATAGCCTCTCAGTCTCTTACAGAGGAAGATTTATTAGTTAAAATATGAATTTGTCGAAGAGATATTTTAATTCTGAAAATAAAGGGAGAGTGATAAAAATACAGCAGGAATATGCTTGGCTTTCCTAAAGTCAATGGGAGCATTCAGAGGAGTCAGGACTTCATCCTGTATGTTTTGTTTTTCTCCAAATGTCAGTTACCTGTATACAACATAAATACAATGTGGTCAGAGAAGTGTACAGTGAATAGCTGAAACAGTTAACAAAATCAATAAGTGTAGGGAAAGTAGATGAAAACATAAACCAGACTGAGATATTTTTTCCAGACCAAGATTTTTAAGTCTTCTGTATTTTGTCATTTGTTAAACCACAAATAGCTATAAACAGAGCTGCAGTTCAGAGAGTCTTTGTTTCTAACATAAACAAGGTATAGGGCATAGCTCTGTATGTCAGCCAAACATGACTATAAGTTACAAAAATGATATATATGTATAAAAGAAGTGTCAGGTCATAATTGAAAAATTGTATTTGGATACGAATAAATGTAAGGAACACACTTAACTCCAAAAAGGCAGTAAGTATTTAACAGAAAATAACCCAGATTAGATTTATGTGTGCATTGTACTGTGTCTGTGAACTGATTTTAACTCAAGATACTGAAATCCAGAAGATAGGGAACTTTGCGTCATTTAAGTATCACTATTCATCCTGGTGTATCTGTCCTAGTCAAGAAAACTTATAAAAACAATACTGAACATATGCAACATTTAATTTAATTATATCTAGGAGAAGAATAGCAGACTAGATCAAATTGGATTAAATATATTGCAGAATTTCTTTTTTCTTTTAAGAGAGAAGCTTAACAGGAATATTACTTTTCATCTAAAATGGCTGCATTTCTTAATTACCCAGTCATATCACAACTTCCCAACCCTGTATTGGACCTATTTAAATACCTATTTTTTCACTTTACTTTTTCCTAAACTAACATATTCTGAGCATCAAGAACATTTACTTTCAAATAATTACCTTAAATTCTTTTACAGTTTGTTGTTTAGAACTAAGAAGAAATGCAGCTCTCAGATAAGTATGTTAGCCCTCAAATGTTCTGGTGCTACAGACTCAGCTGCTTAGGTCACAGCAGTCACTGCAGTAAACAATGTTCCAAACTTCCAAAGCCTGCAGAGGTCAGTATAGCAACATCAACAAGAAATTACATAGCTTCACTGAATAGATTAGCAGTTAAAAATATTTATTGTTAAAACACAAAAATGATGTGTCATTCTGGCTGTTACCAGAACTGTGGGACTACTCTGGCATGTGATGGTTACTCCTGCAAAAATCATATAATATTGCAGATGCTTAAAGCTTTAAAGATGCATTTTTGTTTTTGCATTTGCTCTTTATAAAAGGGTTAAATGTATCTTTCTCGAGAGTGTCTGAGAAAAGTTGGATGAGCATTATGGAAAATGTAAGCACACTCTTCTTCGGAAGCTGTCTTCTCTGAGTTGCCCTGTCAATGACCTCTGCTGTGACATTGAAGAAATACCTTCTGTGTGGGTGAGAAGTAATTTGCTTCAATAGTTCTTCTGCCCCAGACATGTATAAAAAGGAGACTGTAAACATATACCCCACGTTTGCTTTGGCACTGACACCATCAAAGTCATTTAGAGCAGAAATTTTTTCTGTTTGTGACAAACTAGATCAGGATGAATGATCAAAACAGTACATGTTAAGGTCCTAGCTCAGTGCAATGAAATATCAAAACCTGAAAGAAATGACAGATAAATAGTGCTAATCAGGCCCTTGAACAAAACTATATAAAGTTTATTTATCCTCTTGGCCAGAACTGTCTGCTGTTGGCACTAGACAGCAGTTAACATTAGTGTTTCACTGCACATTCTCAATTATATCTTAAAGAAAAAGAAGATATTCAGACATGACTCTGGGGTCTGCAGAGAAAGATTTTGAGAGACACCAATTGGGTTTAAACATATATTATTTATTTTATTCAAAGCACTGCACTTAGGTAGGCAAAACACATGATATCTGCAACACAATGTTCCCACTTCTAAACAAAGCTGGTTATAACTAAAATATTTTTCTTTCACAAGTCTGCAAAAGTTCAAGGCAAGCTTTTTGTCTCATCAATGCACAGTGTCTATTCTTGTCTTAGCTGTCCACCATAGCATTAGCTGTGGACAGTGAGGTATTGAAAGTGGTTCTGCATTAATTTTTTTTTCATTTTCCTATGGTCATTCATATAACACATTTCCTAATAACTCTCTGCCTTCACTGTTTCTCAAAAGAAAATGTGAATTTCTCAAAACAGAGTAACTTTAACGTAAACATCTGAAACAGGGAAAGAGTCCTGAATATGAGTGATGGGTCAGATGCTCTGCTGCTTTTATTTATGCATCCCTACTTGAACTTAAGGAAAATTGCACACAGATCTGTGGTAGTGGGAGGATTACATTTGAACTTTCCTGGCCTTAAGAGACTCATTCTAAAGTGCATATTTCTCTATCTATGCATATATGCAATTAAATAGAAATTACATAGAGTTGATGCCTTTTCTAAGTCCAAGGTAGTAAAGAAAAATGACAAATGAAAAAAACATGCCTAATTTCACTTACTGTCCATGCAAATCAATATTGTATACTAGTAAGGATTCATGGTATTAGTATATATACTTCTATATATACTCATATATATTAGTTGCCCTCAGGTTTTAGTTATGACATTTTTCTACATAAGAAAATCATGGATTTGGGTATCCAAAACATTGGGAAGCTTTGACGTAGCCTCATCAACTCACAATCAAAAACTGTCCCTGAGAAGCTCACAAGAGCCAATTGTAAGAAATTTAATGGGTGGGAGAGAGGTCACAGGAAATGTTTAAATGCATATTAAGTCTCAACTTCTACTGAAACAGCTGGTTGCCTGTAGCAGTACTACCATGGTACTGATTAAAGTATCTGGTTCATGTGGTTCCTGCAAAACCAGGAGTCTAAGGATTTCTTACTCTGCCACACTAATAATTATCTTTCTGAGAAAGACAAAGAAATACAGTTCACAACCTGTCTCCAGATATTGTAAGTATTGATGTGGAGTGTTTCCCCTGTATATTTTCAAAAGAATTGTATTTTGCCCTGTAGAAGATGAGACAGGAATGTGTAAACTGTATGTTAGTACTTAAAAAAAACCCCAAAGCCAAACAACCAAAACTACCTCTCGTATCTTTTGCCTTAAATCTAGATGTTTAAATAGAGGAAGCTTAAATAGACCAGCTCACAGACTTTTGTTTTTTAAGATTAGGCACTCTGAAGCAAAAAGCAAAAAACCTTTCTAAAATAACTATAAACTATCCTCTTCTTTCACGTTCCGTTCATGCATGGTAGATCTCAGACCAGTTAAAGCAACAGAACCTAAGGGAGTTTTGGTTTGAACCTGGAATAAAGTACAGTGACCTGAAATTTAAAATAGAAAGGTAAGGGTGAACAGGCTAGAGCTGGTAATATAGAACTTCACAACCTTGCTTCTTATTCATTTATTTCCCCCTGTGCAGAAAGGATGTAAAGTGGAGATGAAGGAGATCATCTGAGCAGAAGTACTTCATCCTCACTTGTCACAAACATGTATGACTATTCCTAGTTCTAATTATTTAAACTCAGTCTGCTAAAACAAATAAGACTTAAAACATTTGTAATTTCAGTAGGTTCAGAGTAACTGTAAAAGAGAACACTGAAACATTATTTCCCTATTCACCATCATCACTGTATTTTTCACACCATCAAAGGCTTGCATCAAACATCAGAGGACTGATAATTCCTGACAGAGTTTGTTATTCAGGTGTTTTTCATTCCTTATATGCTAGCAGTAATATTGTAATTTTTTAGTCAGTCTCCAATTTTCCTTTACCTCGCCCCTGAAACTCAGAATTCATGGGAAGGGGACAGAATCCTCTAGAAAATCCACAACCTCAAGAGTGCATTTTCATTTTGTTTGGAGCAAAGAATGTTTGCTGAGTCAACAATGAAAGACTAAACTCTTGATAATGCAAGGCTGAAACACTCAAATATTTTCAAGATATAATAGATCTACTCTAGCACACAGTGGCTGCCCGCTACTGAAGAAAATACTGCATTCAGCCTGTCCTCAAGGAGTCCATAGCAGAAATCTCACATCTTCAGACAACGTAGGCTGGAATGACAGCAGGTTTTCTTCAATTCCATGGAAAGATCTTTTTTGGCAGAAGACAAAACCAAACTCAGCATATAGCCTGACTTCTTCCTAATACTTGCCAAAATAGTCTCCCCTTCCCACACTTCCTCGATGTCAGCAAAACACAGCAACAAAAACAGCTGCTGGAGGCAATAGTTCTGTTAATATCATCAACAGTCCAACATGTTCACTACTTCTCAGTCTCTTCACAAGTCACAGTGTGTGACCCCCATAGATGTTTGGCTAACTGGAACTCTTTAATAAAATCAAATACTTGTGCGATGGGTACAAGCACCTGTATGTGTAGCACCCTGGGCCACACAGCAGAAATCAGCATACTCTCAGTATTACAGAAAAGGTGAGCATTTACTGCACTGTGTAGAAGACATCCTCATTATATATAATTAGGAAATTTATTTTCCCCCTGCTGTCCTAATTTGTGGGGTTTTTTCTTCATTTTGAAAATTCTCCATTGGCTTTAATTAGCTTCTGTCTGAAATCACCAACCAGGTGAAATTAGAGCACTCTTTAAGCTAAAAATGCAGCTGGGTTTTTTCAAACTTTTTTAAGTTGAGCTTTATTCCCTGAGGCCAAATCCTCCCTGCTCTTACTCATGGGAGTAGTTCTGTGCACTTCAGTGAGGGATCTTTTCAGAGGAAGGCAGGTTTTGGCCCTAATGGGATATACCAAAGTTCTTCTAAATATGGATGTAAGATATATGAGACAAATCCTCTCTGAGGGAAATCAGCAGTGTTCTTAAATCAATGAAACTAAAGCCATTTACATGCACTGAAGAGTTTTCCTTATGTTTTAAGACCTCACAAGTCTTCACCAAATATTTACCACATGGAAAATGATATATTTTTGCTAATGATGTTTCTATTATGTCATTTAAAAATTCATCATTATATAATCAATACCAGTGACTCACCTCTTGCTATTATGAGAGGAGTAAATTTTACCTAAGAGAAATCATTTTTGTGGTCCTCATGACATGACATATCCTTAAGTGTTGTCTTGTTAATTAAGAAATGAAAAAAACCAAGCTGTTTAAGAAATATGACAAAAAATATGAGTAGCTTTAAAATAATACACCTCTGAGCTTTAAAATGTTCTTTGGGTGCTCTGGAGCTGGAGATAGTCATGTCCTTGTGATATTTCAGTGACAATTTCTATTTTAAGTGTCAAAAACAACTCTGCTATCTGGAGCAAGTAGTGTAGTATTCTCTTCTTTTAATATTCTAATCGTGAAGTGTAAAGTGAAATGGTTGCACAGTGTAATGGTGGTAAAGAAGCTGAGTGTCAATGAGACGGGAAAGGTGACAGACACGGAATGAGTCCCCAAGGTGCTCTCCAAGTGCATTGGATAAAGATTCCCCTGGGAAATTTTTCTCATTAGTTCTCAGACACAGTTCAGTAATTCAATAGCACCAGGTTACCATTAGTCACAAGACCAAAATATGTTACTTTCCATGCTTTAGCTCTTTGATTTGTATATGTCATTTTATGAAAGAAAATTATGAGATTATATATCATTCAAAGTAAGTTCGTATGTTGTTTACATACCTCAGGATGATCCATGACAAGAAGACTCCTATTACAAAGAGCATAAAAATTAAACAGAAAACAGACACATTTTTGATATTTGAAACAGCATTAATGAGTGATTGCATTGTACAGATATGAGCAAGACATTGCAGATTGATTTTCTATACTAGTATCCAAAAAATTAATTATCGTTCGAGATTCAAACCCAAAATTATCAACAATTAATATGGAAAAAAAAGTCACTCTAAATTTTTTCTGTGGATATTGCCAGGTAAAAATAATTCTCCCATGCTTAGACATGAAATGTGTATGTATGCAGCTAATATGATTGGGAAAAGTAGCTGAAAAGTTTGATGGTAGCTAATTTTATGTGTAATTACTCTGAGAAAATGTTAAACTGAATAGGTTATTCTCGACATTTTTTTTCCTATGCAATAAAAGATGTACTTACTTCTATGCTATCAAAGTTAACTGCACTCCCACTCAGCACTCGAAGGAATAATGGCTGGAGGTGTTGTCTCTCTCATTACACACCAGGATGGAAAGAAAGGAGTGTCCATCCCTAGTGGTCATTTAAAATCTCATTGTTATATTAAAAAAATAGGAATGACAAAGTCCTGAAAACATAAAAATTAGGCACCAAAACACAGTAAGTTATTACGTTTTACCTGTGCTGAGTATTAGTTTATCTTTTTATGTATCCAAGAGTGTGCTCCAGAATGTTTCAATTTCATTTTCACTCCTGATTAATGTATTTAGCACTCATCACTGCACCATGCATTCATGTTAAAAAGACAGAAGCTACAGACAATTATTCTGTCTAAAATAGTTCAGGAAAATACAGATATTTTAGCTCTTTAAAAAAAAAAAAACAAACAAACTCCAAAGAAGAATGCATTCTCTGTAAGCTTTTCCATTTTATTTGATTGTGGTTTATGGAATGTGGGACTGTTGGGTTTTTCCCCCCTCTTTTCAACAATGTTCAACATTTAATATGAGAAACAAACAAAAAAGTTTGCACATAAATGTCTGTCTTGAACAAAAAATATTGAATTCTGTCAATCAATAGGTGCCTAATTTTCAGCCTGTCAGCAACCTTTTATTACAGTCAGATCAAAATTATGCACCCCAAAGTGTCTTATTTAGCCTAAAAAATCAACTAATTAGTAGAATTCCTTAACAAAAGGAATTATATCCCCGACACAATTACTCGTGCAGTAAATAGGGCTCACTCTTTTTTGATTAGATTCTGATACGTTTATCGTTGCACTGCAGAAAGGCCATATGTTTAGTGCTATGGTATCTGTGCCAAGTAAATCATCGAGAACCAGTTTCTATTAATCTTACGTATCTTATTGCACAGGAGTTGGATGATTTGCTCCCCTGATTAAGTTGAGAGAATGGCAGTTTTCTAGAAGCGTGAACTCACTTGTTTCATGTGTATTATTTTCTTCAAAGCTGTGCAATGCAGTCTCCAAAGGAAGCTCTTCTAATTGAAAATGTTTCCATAACTCTTTAACACTAAGCTATCTTCCAACTAATGATCAGGTTCCAAATAAATATGCCAAATACTTATGGTATTATTTATGTGCTATACAGAAGCTCATCATTGACTTATGAATTGTAAATATTTATAAGTGGCTCATATTAAAGTAGTTGTCAACTGCAGCTACAGTACTTCACCTTCTGTCACTCCCAGGTATCAAGGGGGCTGATTCAATCACTCTCTTGTCAGACTACCTTTCTTCTCCTGAATACCCAAATCCCTAAACACAACAAAATATAAATGAATGAAAAGTGCTAATGATGCATCATTACCAAGAGGTATCAAGTTTTTTAAGGTCCTTTACTGACTAAATTTTAAATTAGCACAATTATTCAGAGCATTCCCCAAGGTATCGTTCATTATGCTTAGCCACTGAGTTGAGGCACACTGCAAACGAAATATATATTACTGTCCATAGCAAACTGTCTGTCTGCCTTCGTGGAGTGGCTATGTATTGAAAAACATGCAAGTGTGCGTGTATTTTGGAACTGATCATATATCTGCATTTTGGTTACTGCTAAATTACTTACTAAATTACTACTACTATGCTGCTAAATTTGTTGGGCAGCCTGGATATCATATCTTTTAGAATTCCCAATAGCAATGACCTGTGTTACACCTACCTTGTATGTCAAAATTTGATTTTTTTTTATGCACTAAATGAAGAGTCCAAAGCCCTTGTTCATGAGGACATTTAACAGTTCTCTGAAGAATAAGAGAGGTAACTTTGCCATGACAGATCCTTCTTGGATTGTCCAAAAAGCAGATCAGTTTGATGCATGCAGCAATAGGCATGGTGCTATTCCTTGTAAAATGCTAGCTGTATTTTTCACAAGAATAGCAAAACAACCAGTCTTTATACCCATGTTATAGCTTAATACAAAAAGAGGAAAAATGTGACTGTCTGCATGCAACATGGGCTCACCAAACGACACAGTCGGGAGCTCTCCCAGTAAGAGGCAGTGCCCATTTACCCTCATGCAGATGAAAATAGGCATATTCGTAAAGGAAAATTATTTCTTTATGTATCTAGCTGTAAAGTCCTGACTTGTTTTTTTAACCCAATGACATCACCACACACAAGTTGGGCCCCACAGCACAGATGTGCTTTCATGTGCAGTGATATCACTTTCACTAAAACACTAAAGGCATGACTTTCAAGCAGTTTTAAAATTCAGATCAGTTCTGCTCATATTTAATCCAGACATGTTGGTTTAACACCAAGCCAAGCCAGACCTTTTAATGTTCAGTGGCCATGATATAAAATTCTTCACTATGTTGCACCAATAAATTCAGAAGTGCAGTGTAATTTGCTATAGTCACAGAGACTCTTGTGAAATTTAAGCAAGAGTGGAAAGCAGCCCTTCACTTTCTGTTTTACCACAGCACTTCAGCTCTTTGGAAAACATTTTTTTTATCCCCCAAGAAACAACTGCCTGTGTGGACAGAATAATTTACTGCTGCTTGTTTTGGTCATGTTGAGACTAAATTAAAGGTAGGCTGTAAACCACTGTCGGACTCTTCCTAAGTTAGGAACAGTGTCGCTGTGGCATTATTTGGGAGTTGTTTAAAACAAACAATGGAAAGAAAGTGCCACTTGACACTGACAGCAAGTATCTCTGTTCATTTTGCATTGTCAATAGCTCCAGTGGTAGCACTATTCTTTTGACAGCTAAAAGCAGATGTGTGGGTTAAGTATGGGAGCAATTCAAATGTCCATAGTAAACTGCAGGGGGGCAGAGAGAGCTCAGAGAGCAGCAGCTTTAAAGTAATTGACTAATACAGTAAGGATATTAAAGTCATTTAGTGCCAAAAGGGAACACACTGATCCTTGACCCTAAGCCACTTTGGAGTAATCTAGTATTCAATCCAGCGTGTAATGACTGCCAGGCCTGTCAATCCTCCGGGCTCTCCAGTCAAATGCCTGTGGCTACTATTGGCTTATGGTAAAAGGACAAAAATGCAAGGAAATGCCTCTCAATCAGGCTATGATGTGATAATGTTATTGCTCCAATGTATTCTATATTGTCCCTGCATAGTTTAATCTGTTGAGATCCATGTCAAAAATTGCCCTTGCTCCCCAGAGGTCTTTACTCAACCTTTTAGTAATACAAGTGGATTTGAAAGGAGAGGGGTAACTCACTTGATGAATGGTTTCCAGTTAATATAAAAAATAAGAGGTCAACTGTGGCTTAAAGGCTAACCATGGAACGTATAAATTAGAATAAGCATGCTAGTAATCTGATTAGTAAGCCTTGCTCTTCATTTACCCCAGTGGGTAAAATATTTTCCAATAAATAATATTGACACAGAAATTTATTTACAAGAATGACATATTTACTACAAAGTTTATATGTTGAGAGGACTTTTGGCTGGGAAGCAATAAGAACAAAAGGCTTACTTGCTTTTGTCACTTCTTGTCCTTAAAACTTTTGCAACTACTGGGAATCTCGTTTTTAAATTAGGGACCTCACATTTGAAAAATATAATTATTGCTACAGGCTGAGTAGTCCACTTGAGCTTGAAAGAAGGAAATTGCCATTTTTTGTTATTTTGATTTTGCTAATTAAAACAGGGAAAACTGACCCACATAGATTCTCTAAAGTTAAAAAGTCAAAATGGGATAATAATTATGCAAATTTCTATGCATTGCTGTAAAAATGATCTTTATATTTCATTACATGGTCTTCACTTTTTCCTGACCCCACTTTCCATGCGGTATACATAAACTTTGGGAAGGCTGCAGCTGTAGTGATAGTGGTGATCCCACCATTTTAAAGAACCATGAGGTTACATAACAGGCACTTTCCCTAATTTGATTCTCCATGATTCCACAAAGCTCTCCACAGAGATGACACAATACAAAAAGGAAAAAAATAGAGAACCTCTCCTGAGAAATATCTTGCTTATAACTTTGAAATAACTTCAGTGTCAAAACCAAATGACTTTCTCCAAAATTCTGCCTGTCCTCTCTCAGTTCAGCGCCCCAAAGTCATTCTTCAGTGTAAGGTTCTATTTATAAATCCATTTTCCAGCCGGTAGATACTTTTTACACTTGAAAAATTATGGTTTTGTGGACAGTTTTAGAGGATGAACCAGAGAAAGAGGAAAGTTGTCCTTTTGTGCTCACTGAATTCCCTTGCCATGAGGGTAGAAGCACATGCAATGCAAACTGTGATCCCATCAGGCGACGGCTGGCTATGTTCCAGCTGGACTCCTCACAGGCAGTTTTATCACAACCTGGTGTTTTCACAAGGAAAAACAAAACAACAAAAAAACCAAACACCACAGAATCTCTACAAGCAAGCTAACCTGAAGCAGGATATAAGTGTTGTGTTATTGCTCTGTAACTGAGCAATTAGCCAGTGCCATGTAAATGGCACAGTTTGGCAAAGAAGGCGCTTTGCAGGAGCAGGTTCTCTCTTCTCTGGAAATTCTTGATATGGTGATGACAGACCACTCACCTCCATCCATGTCCTCTCTGAGAACTCACATCACTTTTCCTTCTAGATCATGGTGACTCTCTCCCTCTTAAGGGATAGTACTCAAATCATCATGGGAACCTATGCAATCTGGGGTAAATTCAGCTGGATAATTTAAATTAATTACTCTCTTCTGGGCCTCCAAAAGGAGGGTGCAACATGAATCCAAATGGATTTTTTCCCCCATTTGAACAGTGAAAGTGGTGCCCCAGCAGCACCTACAAGCTAGTGTGGGAGATCCGCTCCCTTTGCAATGTTTAATGAGGAAATCAAGGCATCAGCAATCAGTTTCATAGCTCCTACCTTCTTTTGCCCTCCAAAAGATCTGTGTGTGGTTTCAAAATGAAAGTGTAAGAAACTAATTTTAAAAAGTGTGAAGTTTTGTGAATGGGGAAGGAAACACTTATCAGAAAAAATGCCAAGGACCTTTGCTTCAGCATTCACAGGGTAGCCAAGTATGAAACTCTTTTCAGGGAGAACTCTGGGTATTTTCACTGGTAACTCATCATCACACTTGGAAGGTGTTGATCTTTTGAGCAATGATATTTCATGATGTATGCTTTTAAATTACAAAAAGAGGGGGAAAAACTTAAAAAATTCAAGAAAATTCCTGCTATTCCATAACCTACTTGAAGCCAGAAATGCCTTGAAGCTAATAGGTCAGGCATTGCTGAGAAGCCCACAAACAATTTCAAAAGGTATCTCAGCTCTAGTACATCTTCCTTTGTTTCTCTTCCAGGATGATTGTGTTTTATTTAAATTCCAGACTTTAAATGCAAGTCTAAAAGCCCCCTCACCCCTAAGGGTCTGGACGTTTTTTGAGTGAATCTGTAGCCATACCCCCTGCTGTCTCTCTTTTGTTAAATTAGTGTAGTTTTGCAGCCTGTGCAAAGAAAACTTGTTTTACACTCCCCTTTTATGAATATTTGAAACCATTAAAGACATTTTTAAACAAATTTTAAGACTATCTTTTCAAAACAAGGTTTCAGTCACAGACACACAGACACAGACACACACAGATGCATGCATGCATGCATTCCACTTTTATGACTTTGGAATAAAAATGCAAATGAATTTATTAGCTTAAGCATGGCACCAAATAGAAATTTATGCACATACATTTAAAAAACAGATCCCTTGAAAATAACACAGTTGCAACCTATTAATTTTCTTTTTTGACAGTTTTTAAAATTCCCCTAAAAAAAAAGAAACAGCATGAATACTGTCAATATATCACAACAGCCACATTAGGTTTTGTGATATACATCATAATATAAAGAGCACTATTAGAGCACAACCTGGGAACCATTAAATCATTCTAAATCACTGTTACATTCCATTAGTGTCAATGGTGAAACCACATAATAGGCTTTATTACAAACTTCACCTTGGTAGGCCATTGTCTCTAATAACCACTTCTCTATGATGTGGTATCATACCCAGAAATCCAGGGAGATAATAAAGGCTCCCTTATTTCTTTTTTATTGGATGGGTAAAGTTAAATTTAGCTGTAAGTAAAAAAAAAAAAAAAAATCTTGGGGCTTTGTTCACTAACTGGGAGTTGCTGCTATTTGGACCAAAAAAAAAAAATTAGGCAGACTTGGGAGAACAGTTTGAAATAAATTTAAATCCTAGTAAATGCTTGAGGCCAAGGTAAGATAGGCAGTCCTGCAATTACTATGTCATTTTTGAAATGCAGCTTAGTGCATTTATGCCCTTCTTTACACTTTTGTTCAGATACAAAGCATTGATTACAGAAACATTATAGGAATTAAATCTGTATTCTCATCTCTCCAACCCCTATATAAGCAGTATCCATTAGAAAATGAAGAAAAGGATAGAGAAAGAAAGAGAGAAAGAGAGAGAGAAAGAGAGAAAGAGAGAAAGAGAGAAAGAGAGAAAGAAAGAAAGAAAGAAAGAGAAAGAAAGAAAGAAAGAAAGAAAGAAAGAAAGAAAGAAAGAAAGAAAAGAAAGATCTCTGCACACCAGTGTTTTCTTCCTTCCTGAATTTTTAGAAATGCTTTTGGGAAAAAAGCAGTGCACACAATTAGGGATCCTTTTTTCCATCCTGCAGGCCTAAAGCTGACTCACCATAACACATGTGATGACACAGATCAACTCAGCAGACTGTAGTGTGGTCATTCAGGATTAGTGCAAAGAACCTCCCTGTTCTGGGGAGCTGGGGATACTCAGTGCTACCTGGATGTGAGTCTGTACACAGATATGGAGGAATCCTGCCCCTTTGAAACTCATTAGACTTTGGTTTTAAGTGGAACAAGGGCTCCAACCTCAAGTTTTGAAACTTTTTTCACACAAGAGCCCTGTATTTCCTCTAAGAACATGGATGAATTTTGATAAATTAATGTCTCTATCATCACAGCTTTTCACTTAGTCATCTTACAAAAACTGACTTGTGACTTTAGTTTAAACAACACTGCAATCCCCCACCATCATTATTCAGTTATTGGAGTGTCTGAAAACATTTCTTATGGTGATGCCTAATGTATAGTGCCTGTCTTTATAATTCTTTCATGTGAGCTCACTACAAGAGTTGGAGTAACTGGGAGGTAGATGTGAAGAGACAGGTGCGTACCCCAGCCTTGTACTGCAGCGGAGCTAATGAACTCTATCCTCTTGTCCACCTGACTGATTTCTAGGGCTTGATGGCATTTTATCCTTAAATTTTCCTGTAGGGGCTGATTAGGGATGGATGTAAATAAGAACTGGCCCTTACATCATAAAAAGTAAAAGTCAAAGATTTTTACAAGGCCAAAAGTCCTTTCTGATTGGATCAATTGTTACCAAAAAGAAAATATACCCTCTCAAATGAATAACAAGCAATAAGATGAAATAAAAAAATAATCAGCAATATCTTCTGTTAACTCCATAAAATAAAAACATTTTTATTTATTCCACCTATTCTAAAATTAAATAATTCCTCTGAGGAAATCCTCTACTGTCCATTTTTTCATTCCTTTTCTTTCCTGCCTCCTGGGTTTTTCTGCATCTCTCTGAAATGTTCCTGCTTTAAAACAATGACCCAGTTCCACATTCTCCGGTATGTCCCTTATATTTGTGGCAATTTTGCACTTACCGTTTTCCTTCTAAATGGCAATTTTATGTAGCAGCTCAAAGAGACTGAAAGTTTCTTGCACGTACAGGGAACAACAGTCAAGGTTTGTGTTGTCTTTCCCTACATTCATTCCTTTAAAACTTCAGTTCAGTACTTTCAACATTAATTTTAACTTCCACTGATCAGAATAATATCTTGCTATGTATGAACCACTGTTTTAGAAATACGAATCTGGTTTCTTCATCTACACAGTATGAATTTACCAATCTCCCAGGCAACCTGTACTGCCAGATATAGAAATCCCATATCTCCAGTATGTAAGATCTGAAGTTAGAATGTAAAACTCACTCTGAACTTGGAATATCCCCAAAGGTGGCCAGATCAGTCACTGGAAACAAAGGAAAAACTGTAGGAGGAAGGGGGGACTATAAAAGGATAAAAAGGTATGTTGAGGGAGATAAAAATGACAATAATTCTGGGTGGCACATAATGATTAATTACAGATTTACTAATAAACCATAGAGACTGGGCTTGCACTTATTTACTTCATTTAGGGTAACCTGAGACCAGGGTCACATTCTTCAGCTGTGGATGAACTCAGATGTCGTTCAAGAGGGACAGAAAGGTGTGGAGAGGAAGTGAAAGATACCAGCAGATGAGAGAGCTGGGGAATGCATCTTGTCTTTTGGATATTTTTATCGAAGTCTAAGCCTCCTTCAATACTGCTGGCTTAGAGCTTGGCATGGCAGACACCAGCCCTATTTTCAAGGTCAGATGTGCATACCCTGCCCCTCTTACTCCTGTTTCTAATAACTTAAAAAATGCTAATGGTTTTATTTGGTGTCTAAAAAAAAAATAAGAAAGGGTTAACAAGACACGAGATACTCATGTAAACAACAATGAATAAAAATTAAAAATATGGGAAACAAAATTTTGCCTGACAGTCTCTGTAGGGCTTAGAAGAGGGAATGAATGAACCTTGTTTAAATTTGGCCACGTTTGAATAAAGCATTTAGCTAAAATATAACCCTTGACCTTGTTTTCTATTTCCAGTGTGTATTGTAACTTTTCTTGAATATACTCTAGTGTACAATGTCACTGATGTTGACAAAGATCTGGACAATTTCTGATGCCATTTAAGCAAGTTAGTCTGTAAAACTTTAGCTCCTCCTTGAGCTTCTCAATTTTATATTCCAGCTTTCCTTTCTGTCTTTTTTGGGGGAGTGGAAACTAATACATCTAGGTAGTTAAATATTTAGAAAGCCTAATTCTAGGAGGTATGCAACATATGAAGCCAATAAAGGGCAATAGTGGCAGTATGTTTAGCCTTGGCTTTAATATTCTTGTGATGTTAACTTGGGACCGGAGGCAACTTTCTCCTCTTGAGAACTGTCAAAATACATCATGTATTAGTATAAAACACAACATAAATTCATTGCTAATTTTAAGTGATGACTCAATACTTTAGATGATTAACAGAGAGCAGCAGCTATACCTTGTTACCATGTACAACATCCAATTTAAATACCATATCTAAACAAGAAGCCAAATAACATAAGGAGTTTTAATTTTCTACATTCTTCTATTTATTTTTCCCTTGATGCTGTGATTCAAAATGGTCCCTTAGATGGTTTCTTTCATTACTGGCATTAAATAGTAGAGGGATGGACAGATTTTCCCTCTCTAGGTTAGCTCACAGCCCCTTCCTTTGTCCCTCCCTGTCTTTCCTCCAAAATGTTGCCACTCACATGTGTGTATGACACTGAACTCTTCGTCCCTACTCAGTATGCAGAGGTGGCAAAGAATGATAACAAAACATCTGCAAGGTGTGAGTGCTTCCAGACAACACTCTGCAGATGCTGAGTATGTCATGTTATTGCACCTACTGACAAAATACTTATCCTCTGACTGAGCAAAATAAACATTTATTAATATCTTTACACCTATGATCTTCTCTTTTTATGCAATCTGTGATGCAAAAAATAAAGCCTCTGGTTGAAATAGATCCACTCTTTCTTCTCTCATAATTTCTTTTTTTTTTTCTGCTCACTTACTGTGTTGCTCAGAGAACAGCCTGTAGTCTGTGGACAAGTCTTTAATGTAAGTTAAAATTATTCTCAAATGTGTTTTAAATCAGCAAAATAAGCTGGACTAAAATGGATCCAGGACTGAAGGAGAACACATTAAAACTATTTGTATCCTTTTTCTGGCTAAACATTGAGCCATCAGGGCTGAGGATCCTTGCTCCTGCTCCTTATTTTGCAGTTGCTAAAAAAGCCCCATCACCTGCTCTCTGTTCTGTATCAGGCATGCTGGCCTAGTAGACTAAAAGGAATTTTAAAAAAAGGAAATGTTTCTTCAGGAATTAGTCCATGATGCTATGTCCATACAATGCAGCCCAGGAAAAGAAGCAGTAAGATATTAATGATGGATCTTTTTACAGAAATATTTGAGAGTATGGTGTATTATAAAAAATACGCAAGCATTTGGTGCTTCATAGTTTATAATGCCCTGAAGCAACTTGTAAGCCATCAGCATCTGGGAAGATCAGAACTTTCCATTTGGGTTTTGATTAATCAAATATATTATGAAATCTTTGCTATGTCTTATTTTTCAGAAAGTCTATTTTTGATATTAATATGTCTCTGCAGATTAGATACAGATTAGATACAGATCAGTTGTTTCATGAAAATAATTCTCTTATCTTTTTTCTCTTGTACAAAATATTATGTTTTTTAAAATAAAAACCATCAGATAAATATTTAAACATAGATTTTCTTCATGTGAGTGTCTTTTCCATGCTATTTCACTTATAAGTCTTTTTACAAATGAGGCACTTTGAAATGTAGGACCTTTAATATTCTCTAACTTCTGAAACAATCACCAGAGGCCTGTAGACTGCTTCCTAGGAAGAGACAGCCAGTTGTATTTCATTCAGCATCTTTATGGCTGTGTGTCAGAAGCCTGAGTGTTAAACCACGAGTCTCATCCTATTAACCCAGTAATATAACCTTGAGCTATCCAGACTTGCAGATAACAACAGTACCTCTAACATGTATATCAGTCAGGGTGTGAGCTTTTTATCAGGTACAATTAATGTTTAAAAGTACCTGCATTAAACAGACAAGTATGCATATTTTGATTCAAAAACATCTAGAGTATATTTTTTAGCATTAGAATAGTAACATCAGTTATTCCACCAGTGTATTAAGGGTCTGTTGGCAATTATATCATAATCCTCTTCCAGCCATTTGGAAAGGGCTAATGAACTTTTTTCTAATTTCTCCAAATTGGGGAAAATGGATGTTTTAATGTTATAAATGTGCATATTAAAAAAAAAAAATCAAAATTAGTGGTCCCAAATACATTTCTGCTCTCTTCTGTTCATGAGGGCTCAATAACTTATTTTTTAAACCAAAGCATTTGTTTACAAATGACAGTTTAGATAAAAATGATCATTCAAGATTTAATACTTTTAGTTGAAGAAGGGCACATCTTTCTGATTCAGAAAGCCGATTTCTGTAAAACTGCAATCTTTTCCAAGCAAAATGGTAAAGCTCCTTTCCACAGAGAGCAGAGGTCCAATCCTGTGAGCTGCTGAGCAGCCTGTGCTCTGGCTGGCAGCACCTTTCAGGATCAAGTCCATAACGCATAAGCACACCAGCTACTCTGATACCAGTGACCTTAAACGTTTTGGTCTACAGGGTCAATGATCCATGAACTAAGACAGATTTACCGTACACAAGTGACAGTAGTGGTTTAAGAAGAATAAGTAAAGAAGTTGTGTCAGCCTTCACTTTGACTCTCCTTGCTCACAATGCATACTTTAAGGCCTGGGTTTACCTGTGTACCTCATGTTCTGGTTTTTTCCTTGGAGACCTCTTCTGTTTATTTGTAAAACTTCTTCACACCAAGTAATAAATTTTGCTGAGTAAACAGTCAGTACTTTGGTAACCAGAATAATTGCACTGACACGCTTACAACATCACTACTGCATTCCCTGCTGTGTGAATATTCATAAGAGGTAAATTAGGACATACATGTGGTCTGAGGCTTCTGGATCAGCTGTGTGAGTTGCCCCATAGTTGGGCATGCAGAGATCAGCGACCCTGGGAGAGCAGTTGGATGCCCCTGATTCCTGGTCTGCAAGCCTGGCATGTGGCCCAGAAAGCACTAGACATACTGCTCTCTTATTGTGCTACATTCATTTGGATGTCCTGCATCTTAAAAGCTCCTTTATTTTATTTGATATTTTATTTGATTTTAACGTTTTGGTTTTTTTTTTTAATTCTTCCCAGCAGCCATTTTCATTGTCTTTTGTTGGGCAGAGAGCTTCTTAAGCAAATGAACATTTTTTGGCTGGGGTTGGGAGGTGGAGGGTCCACTTGATCGCATGGGAGTGTTCAAGAGGGCTTTCACACCTGGAGCTATCTGGTGACCTCTAATGCAAAGCTTGAATTCAGCAGCATTTCTCTGTTGGCACTTCCTGCCACTCTGGGCTCGCTCCTACTGACTGCTGAGAGCCCAGATATGGGTTTGGGAGGGGGAGCTGCTCAATGCAAAAGATGTTTGGCCTCCCCCACATGCCATTCCCCTTAGCACCAGGCTGCTTTTTTGCTTCCCTACACATAAATACTGCACACGCATGCACACACATGCAGTGTCATATAAATGAGTGAATAGCCTGGAGGTAAATGACTGATCTTAGAGCATTTTTTAAGATATTGTTGATGGTTTCCAGTGTACACATTGTAAACCTGTGCTTATGCAGGCAACAAATGTACAAAGGCATATTCCTTTTCTGTGCTCCAAAAGAAAAGCAGATAATTTTGTGACAGAGTTGGCAGGCAGATAAACAGTCACAGTTTAAATATACATAGGATGATGAATAGAGTTTCAGAAATGAGCCATAGTTTATCTTGTTAATTCTTACTTTGTCTGAGTAGTGATGAAAGAAACAGTGCCAGAACTCAAGGATATGATGAATAAGAAAGAGCAAAATGACAACCAAAGGCCCTGGTGACCAGAAAACAAGCTACAGTTTGTCCCCCAGAGAGAGGCAGTGATGGGTTGAACTTGCCATTAGAGGGAAGATTAAGTGTCCTTGGTTCCTCAGTTAGTTAATTATACACTCAAATCTTCCCAGTATATCACATAAGCCAGGCATTTTGCTTTTGAATATCTGTATGCTGACTACTTGGATTGCTTATTGGTTATTTCTCTTGACAACTCAAACCTGAACATTAAATCCCATTGGCAACAACTATCTGTCAAGAGCAAAAAAAAAAATAAGATTTGTGTATTTAGTTTTCATTATAGAAGTGCTTGTAGTTGAAAAAATATGTACCTGTCAAGTTTTCGACATCTCGCTGGGGATGCAAGCAATGCTGTTGTGATTTCAAAACCTGGCTGACAAATTCACGTTCCAGTAGTAAAGACAAATCAAGGGGGTTTTTTTCTCTTTTTTTTTTCTTTTTTTTCCTCTTTTTGCTTTTTTCACCGCTTTGACAGTCATACATAACAATTTGAGACCTAAGTGGCACTTTGATGCACTATTCCATTATTAAGTGGTATAGTCACTATAGAATAGATGACGGGCCTGTACTCAAGGCATTGTGAATTAAACAGCTTTCAACAATAGGGGAAATTGAATGGCCTACAGAATTCTGAAACATAAAAAAATAATGATTAAAAATGTGTTTCAGAATCAGCAAGGCATATAATTTAAAATAATGTCAGGTACTGAAATTCAAACTGAAGAAAACAAAGTATGTTTTAGAAGAATCTTTAAAGTTCAGAGGAAACATGAAATAATTAGCAAACATCACTAAACCCACAATTATGAATTTTAAATATGGCTCCTTGGTGCATCTTAGAAAATTAACATGACATAAAAAAGTCCTACCTAAAATTTAAAATGTGAAGACATAAAGCCTTTTCTCCTCTACTTTGATAGTATATTAATTGACTAGATTTGTACTGGCATTTCCTTCTGTCTAAAGGTAAAGTTTTCAACTAAAGAAACATTGACTTAAAGTACTTAAATTAATTCTTTTGTCAATAACTATACAGCTAATCAATATACCTGGAATTAAACAACAGTTTTTGGCCAGAAGGCATGCTAATCCCTGGTCTCTTTTTGTTGCAATTCATTAATCATTCAGCCCTTCCCAATTAAGATTTCCCTGTCTGAATTGGAAAGTTTGAGACACCAAACATCCCACCATGGCAAACAGATTAAAGAAGCTCAAATGAAGGTTTCCAAAAATTACTTTTTTCCTGGGAAAATAAAAATTCAAAAGCTACATTGATAACAATTCATGCTATATTTTTAGTTAATAAAATGTAAGTAGATATTTTTTCCTATTAAGATAAAAACCAAAACTGTAATACTTGTTATACCCCAGAGCATAATTGGTCATATATTATCTTTTGTTTTTAAGATTATTAAAGGCTGAAAAATTACTTTTCAAACATTGATCCAGTGAGATTACTGTTAAAAAAAAGACACCAAGCAATAAAAATTCTATTAATCCACAAAGTTCCTAAAATATTTGCTACAATACTTATCTTTCTGCAGTCCTGAAAACTATATCAAACTGATCTGTATCTCTGAATAGGATGTGAATTACAATTTCAGTGCTTAGTACTCCAAATCATTTTTTTCCCTTATTCTGCACTAGAAAGAAAAAATTGAATTATTCGTTTATCCTTTTCAATTGATAATCCTACAAAGCATGTAAAGCCACATTAGGAATGTAGCGTACTTTGCAAGATGGCATAGGGTATGACTCATATCTGCAAACAAAGGCCCCCAAAACCAAAGAAAAAACCCAAACTTCCCAGTTTGGGTATGATATCTTAGAAGATAAAGGTGATTTGAGTGAGTTACTGAAAAATATTTCATCGATATACTACTTTTACATTCTGAGGCACTAAGGGAGAAAAGAAGAAATGTAATTATGAGAAATAAAATAAGGATTTTCTTAGTTACAATTCCTGGCCTTTCACTGATTGCAGTAAATTATAAATTATGCAGTCAATGTAGGCCAACAAAAGAAGACATCTTCAAATCTCAGTCAAAGGTAATTACTTAAGTCGGCTGAATGTTCCCTTTTCATAGAGTGTGATCTCTCTTTGACAGCTCACACTGACAGATGACCTTCTCAGCGACGTTCTTATCCTTCGGATCATGAGCAGTGTGCCTCTCTCCCTGAATATCTCTATATATTTGTGACACTAAGCTTTCAAATACAGCTATTGACAAATCAGAACATCAGTCTAAGTGCTGGTCTTCCTATCACTCACAATAAAGTAGCTATCACTTGTGGTGTTGTAGAGCAAGCACATCTCTGAAAAATGAGTTCTCACCAAGTGCTAATTTGACACAGCTCGCTTGCCTTCCCATAATTGCTCTGTCATTGTCAGTTGGCAGTTCGGGCTCATTCCTGGAAGCTGTGCCGTACAATTGGATACAATTACTCCCATTTACCACCACTATTATGCCACTGATGTTGCCCAGTTCGCATATTGACATGCCTCATTAAACCTGGATGCAGGCCATTAATGAACATTGTTAGCATTTCTCTTAAACTTTTTGCCTCTAATAAACAGTCAGTGTTCCATGAAGGAGCACTGCCATCCTTGTGATATGATATTTATTATCTTATGGGGGAAGGGGACTCTGCAAATGGAAACTATCCAGATGCTGTGAGAGAGATGTATGGTTAGATAGTGGAGAATAGCCCTGACCAGGAGGACCTTTTCTATCAGGGGCATCCTGCCATTAACCAAGTGACCTCCCCTATCCAAGAGAAGACAGGAAGGATAAACACGATAACCTCTGGGCGGCCCAGTCGCTGCGGGTTTCTCAAGGTTGCCCCAGCTCCTGCGGCTCCCCTCAGCCCCCTCCTACCCCCAGGTGGTGCTGCGGGATGCGGCAAAGAGCATTTTGCCCTGGGTCCTCAATCCATTATGTCCAGCTACTCCGATGTGCATTTTTATTCAGAGATAATTATGTGTTGATCAGAGAAGTCAGCGGCTGTCACCCATATGGCAGGCACACCTGCAGTGTGACATAGGTGGTAACGATGGCATGCTCTTGAGCTGTCATGACAGGGACAGGGACTTTATTATGTATATGTCACCATTTCTCTTAGGAAAATTATCCTTTTCCGCACAATGACAATAATGAATCTTACAACACTTTCATAAACCCTGTTTCTAGGCCCTTTCCTTGACCTTCATTAAAACTCTGCCTAGCAAATTCACCGCTCTATGAACAAAATGCAAACTTTCTCAGAAAATGCAACTGAGCTTTTGGAGTTTCTTTTTAACCACATTTCATGAAGTGGCTGTTTGGACAGTCAGTGGCCCTGCAGAGCAGATCCCGCTCCTTCGAGGCCAATGACAATGCTTAGAAAGTCTAGGATAAGGATTAACTAGCTTTTAAGTGCTAGAAATCTCACTGGAACTTAGAGAGTCTTGCACTTAAACCAAGTTTACAGGAGAAATTTTTTATCTGTGAGTGATATAAATAATCCTTCTGTTCAGCACAGAATAGAATATTTTCAGTTAGAAGGGACCTACAATGACCATCTAGTTCAACTGCCTGATCACTTCAGGGATGAAAAAAAATTAAAGCACACTACCAAGTTCATTGTCCAAATGTCTCTTAAATATTGATGGGCTTGGGACATCCACCACCTCGCTAGGAAGCCTATTCCAGTGTAATATAATATAGAATTTTACTATCCTTGAATTATTCTCCCTCTCTTCTTGGCTTTCTTTTCTTCATTCTTCACATATTTCCTTCTACTGTTTGGTTCATGGCACAACAGAAAGTCTCTGTGGAACTGAAACCCAAAAAGAACACACAGAAAGGCATTTTGTATCCAGGGAGAAGGAAGAAAAGGGAAAGAGAAGCAAGATTTTGCTATTTATCTCAGGCATCTGCAGAAGTTGTATCTAAGTATCAAAAGGAAAAACCGAAAAACCCCCATAATAACGTCTATTATTTAAGTGGATTCTTTTTTACTGCAGACCATTCTAATTACAGTGTTCTCAGTTAAAAATTAAAGATTGAGGTGATAGAAAAAATGTAAAGAAAATTGATGCTGTCACTGTCTTTTTTACAGATAACTTTTTTATTTTAAAAGCTTCAAATCTTTGAATATGCAGTTTCAGTTGACATTCTTCAAATTTGGGTTATCTTTATACAGATGCTTGTGCAAGAGTACAAGTATGTAATATGCCTGCTTGCTGTGGTTGTGCTTAACATTTCTCCCATTTTGATATACACAAATCTACTTTCTGCAATATTCTTTCAATAGCAATAGAGTACTTCAGAGTGGAAGTAATTTCTTATATGTGAATGCTGTCTATCTGTCTAGGGAGAATTAAGGGACCAGGGAATTTAGCTTGAAATTTACATTTTAACTTTAAATGACTTTAGCAAAAGTTGCTAGCAGAAAAAAGTCTAAAATTTGGGACAGTTGCAAACTTGTGAACTTTCTTAGTCTGTTTTAAATGTAAATATTATACTGTTGAATGTGCTTGTGGGACATGTATATGAATTCTGGAATAACAAGCCCTTTGGTTCCACTGTGGTCTAAATAACCATGTAGAATGCGGAAGTATATCAAAAGTATCTGAAAACTTTAACTGAATAACCCAATTTTATACTTAGTAGCTTACTTTT
>VXBC01000949.1:791105-818246 GCA_013399945.1 Ploceus nigricollis | reverse complement strand
TTGGACAGTCAGTGGCCCTGCAGAGCAGATCCCGCTCCTTCGAGGCCAATGACAATGCTTAGAAAGTCTAGGATAAGGATTAACTAGCTTTTAAGTGCTAGAAATCTCACTGGAACTTAGAGAGTCTTGCACTTAAACCAAGTTTACAGGAGAAATTTTTTATCTGTGAGTGATATAAATAATCCTTCTGTTCAGCACAGAATAGAATATTTTCAGTTAGAAGGGACCTACAATGACCATCTAGTTCAACTGCCTGATCACTTCAGGGATGAAAAAAAATTAAAGCACACTACCAAGTTCATTGTCCAAATGTCTCTTAAATATTGATGGGCTTGGGACATCCACCACCTCGCTAGGAAGCCTATTCCAGTGTAATATAATATAGAATTTTACTATCCTTGAATTATTCTCCCTCTTTTCTTGGCTTTCTTTTCTTCATTCTTCACATATTTCCTTCTACTGTTTGGTTCATGGCACAACAGAAAGTCTCTGTGGAACTGAAACCCAAAAAGAACACACAGAAAGGCATTTTGTATCCAGGGAGAAGGAAGAAAAGGGAAAGAGAAGCAAGATTCTGCTATTTAT
This sequence comes from Ploceus nigricollis, assembly GCA_013399945.1. NCBI lineage: Eukaryota > Metazoa > Chordata > Aves > Passeriformes > Ploceidae > Ploceus > Ploceus nigricollis. Next base: position 817,661 of record VXBC01000949.1, on the reverse strand, counting down.
CTCAGGCATCTGCAGAAGTTGTATCTAAGTATCAAAAGGAAAAACTGAAAAACCCCCATAATAACGTCTATTATTTAGGTGGATTCTTTTTTACTGCAGACCATTCTAATTACAGTGTTCTCAGTTAAAAATTAAAGATTGAGGTGATAGAAAAAATGTAAAGAAAATTGATGCTGTCACTGTCTTTTTTACAGATAACTTTTTTATTTTAAAAGCTTCAAATCTTTGAATATGCAGTTTCAGTTGACATTCTTCAAATTTGGGTTATCTTTATACAGATGCTTGTGCAAGAGTACAAGTATGTAATATGCCTGCTTGCTGTGGTTGTGCTTAACATTTCTCCCATTTTGATATACACAAATCTACTTTCTGCAATATTCTTTCAATAGCAATAGAGTACTTCAGAGTGGCAGTAATTTCTTATATGTGAATGCTGTCTATCTGTCTAGGGAGAATTAAGGGACCAGGGAATTTAGCTTGAAATTTACATTTTAACTTTAAATGACTTTAGCAAAAGTTGCTAGCAGAAAAAAGTCTAAAATTTGGGACAGTTGCAAACTTGTGAACTTTCTTAGTCTGTTTTAAATGTAAATATTATACTGTTGAATGTGCTTGTGGGACATGTATATGAATTCTGGAATAACAAGCCCTTTGGTTCCACTGTGGTCTAAATAACCATGTAGAATGCGGAAGTATATCAAAAGTATCTGAAAACTTTAACTGAATAACCCAATTTTATACTTAGTAGCTTACTTTTTTTGTTCACATTGATTTGAATTATTTTCTCTATAATGACCTCAAATTATTTTGACAAATGTTAAGGCTAGAATATGAATTTAAAGTTCTCAGTTGTATTTCTAAGGTGTTATAATTTATTTAATCAGTTCACTGCCACAATTACAAATAATAATATCATGGTGCTATATTTGAAAATGGAACTATACAATACCTCAGAAACCATTAAAGTCCTTTCATTCCCTGTTTATATCCTGTTCAGTATCTGGAAAGGCTATAGAAATATTGCACTTCACTGGAGACACACAAATGAGTATACCAGCCAAATGAAAATTCACTAAAATGAATAATTACTGGAGCTGAAACTGCTCAGGATACAAAATGTTCTGAGAAACAAAAAAGGACTTCTTAAACAAGAGTGGACAAATCTCCATTTATACCCAGAAACAGCATCACAAATAGCCTAGTGGTATCCACCTGTGTCACATAGCTCAATATATATTTATCACTGTCAAATGAATATATAGAGGGTTTTCAGATCAGGTTAAGGTGATACATAAAGCTTCTTGAGTATCTTGAATATCTTATGGATGCAATATTAAAAATAGGCAGTTAAGCAATAATATAAAAAACTTTTTTTTGTCCTTTTTTTGAGGTGAGAGTAGAATATTTGCTGTCTGGAGGGTAGAAGTTCTATCATTGATGTTCTATCAATCTATCTGATACAATTCTGCCTTTTCTGAATCTGGTCATTGTTCTTCAGAATTCATGAGAGGAAAAACCCCACAATTATCTATCACGGACTAGAATGTCACACAGGAATCGGAGAACACCATGTTGGAAAGAGATCTCAAGGCAAAATCTATAATGAGGTAAGGTTGAATGATAAAAAAAATGAAATAGTGTATTTTTCTTCTCTTCCTATCTGAACAGGAAAGTATGATATGACAAGAACCATATGAGTCATAGGGTCATATCCTGCATGCAGAAGAGCATTACACAAGTAACACAAGAGTACTTCTACTTTCACTATGAGCCACAGAGCATCTACTTCCTGAGCACATATGAACTGAGCAAAAAAATATCTGAATACCTCAAAACTTCAGAGCATAAAATGAAAAGAGTAAAATCCATCAAAGAAACCATTACTGCCTTTGATTCCTGAAATGGTAAGTTGTCGTTGNTCTTCGACTGAACCGAGAGCTTCCGCAGTAAGTAATTTCTGGAGGTTCTCCACAGTAAATCTAAACAAGAAACCGCTGGATGTACATTTTGATATGAATGATGTTCTATGACAGTAGCAGGATAACTTTGTCTAAATAGCTGATGAAGTTTTATATTTATCACCTTACACGTATCCATTCATTAAGTTGCAGAGGACTAACCTGATGGCAAAAGTAAAAGTAAATGAGCCAAGGCTTTTTTTTAAACTATTGTCTCATATTATGTATCTCACATTATTGTCTCACATTATTTTTGGGAGTTTTTAAAAAGTTCCTCTGGCATCAGTGGCAGCTCCAAAGAGTCTAACATTACAGAGTAAGGTGAGTAAAAGTGCGGTTAAAGGTTTAAGGAAATACAGCCTATAAATAATGATTGACCTGACAGAAAGTATAGAAAAAAATTATTTTTAAATAAAAACATGCTGCAGCTATGTTTTCTGGTGTCAGAGTGAGCAGACTAGCATGGGCTATTGTGCTATTGAGATACTTCTGACACAAATCAACATGAGAAATGAAAAACCATCAGGAACTACATGTACCTTCTACCAGATTCTTTCTGTTGTTTAGTCCGCCCAGGTAGTCTCTTGTTTCTTTTCCAGAAAAAGTCTGTTCAGGGACAGTAATTCTCCTAACTAATGTGTTGCACACTTCATAAGGAACTTCTAAATCAGAAAAGAGGAAGGCTGGGATGAAAATACATTGGCCAGTTACCACAGGAAAGGGAAAAGCACTGCTCTTAGAAATGTCCTTGAGAAAGAAATGCAGGGAGAACCAGGGTCCTGCTCTTTGAAAGCTGCTATAACGTGACAGTGGATGCTGAAACTAATCAGCCGAGTTTCAATTCCTAATGCAACAGCTGCTGCTGCTATAGGGTGGATTATCAACAGGGTTTCACAACAGTGCAAGCTTACGAATAGGGGGAACAAATCACCGAGTTCTGTGAATTTGTGTAATTATAGCTATACATATTCTGGTTTTGCTTCTTCTACTCCTCCAGATCCAGCAGAAATGTATTCCTAAAAGAAGAAAGTTTACCAGAACAAGCTGCATGCAGTCATTTCATTTGGCAAACCGATGTGACAAACCTAACTCTCATTTTAGCTCTCCTCAAGGTGGTTGAATGTTATGGTGATGACCCCAGCATAACCTCTAGGATAGGCAAGGCTAGGCTAGGTTAGGCTAGGAATTTTGTACACAAGGGCTTGGTAAAGCCCAATTGAAACCATTCTGAAGGATTGGAATGAAGGTGATGGCTGAGGGAGAAACTGGCTAAAGGAAAGGTTTTCAGCAGATGTGCAGAGAGCTTCTACATGGAAAGACAGACTACATTTGCACTGTAAGGGAGATGTGTCACATAATCGCTGTATGCATACGTGTAAAGAAATGAGATGGGATGAGAGTGGACTCAGATGGCCTGGACTGGCAGCTTTTGGGAAGGGATGGGTCAGAAAAGTTAGCTATTTTTTGGTGGAAAGGATGAATATGTGAGGAAAAGAAAATGCCACCAAGGAGATGTAGACAGAGTGATAGAAACTTGTGGACTAAGAGTGTATATAATTTGAAAAGGACAGGGGGGAAGATGAAGAAGCAGGGAAAGATAAAAACAGAAAGGAAGATCCAAGGAAGTAAAAAGGAAAGTTTTGATCCACTCTTCTTGTTACTTTAAAGTTGACTCTCATTCTCCATTATGCAAGGGAAAAGCTGATGAGTCAAGACCATTTTCCTCTTTCTCATTCATCATCCATCTCTGGAATTTACCTTTAATCCCCACGTATTATGGAAATGAGCATACTATAAAAATTGAAATAGATAGATTGACAAGTGTTCTAGGCCTAGATTTTGGCCTAGAAATCTAGGTAGATTTCATGAGAATGGTGGATGACATGCTAGAGAATGTTTGTGAACTTACCACTTAAGTGAAGCACCATCTGCCAGACTTCACACATAGCATTGACCTCAGAATCTCACTCTACCTTTACTGAGTGCTACTACTTGAACTGTCAGAGTAAAAATGTGACAATATAAAATGTCAATAATATGCAGAAAATCCCCAGTATCAATCAATAAATATAACCTGAAATATGCATTTAGATAGTTTTCTATTTGCAGACAAAAAAGTATGTCTTAGTTTTTATTAACTTTATAAAACTTCAGGGGGCAAAGAGCCCATAAAATGTGTGGATGCATGTTATGTTACGGTGAGAAATATTTCCTCAAATAAGTTAATGTTTTTTGTCCTGGCTTTCATGTGTAAGTCATGGGGCTATTATTTGTGTTAAATAAATAATATTTGCATAAGGATATTAGTGTGCATGTAGTGTATATTTAGTGTATATTTGCATATTGTAAATACACTTGCATTTTTCACCATGCTTTATAATTTTAGTAAATTTCTTCTAATACAACATAGATGCCCCATGTATGAGTACCCCAAGGCCACCAGGAGGATCAACTGACCTGCATGCACATGAATTCACAGCATCTCTCTGCAAGAATGGGCACCTAGGTTACTTCTTTCAAATAATGAAATGTATCTCACTTTTTCACAAGAGGTGAAAGAAGTTTAGGAACTTTATATCCAATAAGTCTTTAATGAAAAAATCAGAGAAAGGGTCACAGTCTCAGTTCAGCCTTTTGGTACTTTTTCCTGTTCAATGTCTTTATAGTCTTAGCCCAAATATTACTTGTTTGGTAGCTTTGGTTTTAATTTATGCCATTAATGGCAAGACTTGAGGGCTTTGAATTTTTAAAAGCTGGAGATTTTTAGAAATAGAAACACAGCCCAACACATCAGGGTATTTTTTAAACATAAAAACATTTTTTTCCCTGTTTTTATATCCTCCCTTTTGAAAGAGTGCAAAAGTGTTAGCTAAGATATATTGGAGGAGGTATATCAGGGAAACACTCTATCCAAATTTGGTAATTTTATCATTTGTTTCAATGATTGAAAAGAATGGTCATGTGCTTATTATTTGACAGTACAATAAGTAATTTATTAATTTGATCTTTAATATGTTATAAAAAAAAGTACTGTAACCGCCATATGAGGAGATTATTTTACAAATTAAAATCAGAGCATATTGAATCACAGAATTAGCTGAGCTGGAAGGGACTCCCAAGGATTATAGAGTCCAACTCCTGTCCCTGCACAGGACATCCCCAAGGGTCACACCATGTCCCTGAGAGTATTGTACAAATGCTTCTTGAGCTCTGTCAGACTTGGTGCTATGACCACTTCCCTGGGGAGCCTGGGGAACCTGTTCCAGTGCCCAAACAGACACTGGGTGAAGAATCTGTTTAAAATATCAACATAAACCCCCCCGACACAACTTCAGGCCATTCCCTTGGGTCTTGTCACTGGTCACCAAAGAGAAGAGATCACTGTCTGTCCCTCCACTTCCCTTCACAAGGAAGTTGTAGACTGTGATTTTTCAAAGAACAGCATCAACAGTAAATTAATGTCCTAATTTCACAGCCTTACCCACAAATGTAGGTCATACTAATGGCATTAAGATTTTGCAAAGCCACAGGATCCTGAGTCAGGACAAGCTGGTGGAGAAGTGTTCATTTACGCTGGCCGATTAGTCAGATCAAAACTGAAAAACCAAAAGAGCTGATCAAGTTTCCAAGTGTGGTTCTGAGCAATACTGCTCCATCATGACATGGAGACACATACAGGAGTGCCTGAGGTAAGATGAATTTGGATTGGAGGTCCATACGAGGATGTGCAAGGTTGTGCTGGTTTCCAGCTTCGTGCCAGATGCAGGCTGTCAGAATTTACATGACTGTGGTCATCCTGCATCCAGCCCTAAGATGGCTCATATCCAGCAATGAGCCATTCTGACCCATACTTTTCCAGTCTTGTGGCCTCTCTCTGGGAGGAGAGTTGGAGGGTCTGTACAACACAGGAGTTTGGTGGTTCCTCTGTGCGTGAACCTCACTGCAGTTTCAGTGCCTCAAAGACAGAGATAGCTGGAATCCACATGAATCTTTCTGTTAACTTCCCTGCACTTCAGACCCATCTTCAGTGACTATGAAGGGATTGCTCTGCAGTGTTCCTCAACAATAAAGAGAAAGAAATAAAATCCTCAAATAATTTAGTTTTGATGGTATGGAAATCTGATCTCCATGTTGCTTTATTACATTGAATAATTTTACTAGTTTTTTTCATATATGCGCAAATATATATGATTTAATTTAATTTCATGTAAAGTTAGAAGTCTGATTTGTTGACGTGTTTTATAAATTTTTCATTTGCAATTTAGTGTATTTGTGTATTGATTTTCAAACAGAATTCAGAAGCTTATTATTTTAAAAGGCTCTAATTTTGTTGCAATGGTGGATTGCTCTGCAATGAATAACTGAAACTACCACCAATAACTATTTAAAATATCCAACCTAAAGAAACGGACTCATGCATTTTTGTTTTTAAGCAAAAAAAATTTTGCTAAAGGTAGCAGTTATACTGCATTATTTATTACATGTGTGCTGTCATACTTGATGACACTCTAACCCTTTGGATATATTACAAATTAAATGAACTCTGCTGAAGAAAAAATAAAACAGTAAATGAAGACTGTTGGAGCCTGAAGCCATGAGATGTTCATCAGCAAAGTCTGAGTCAACAGTTTCCTAGTTAACTTTGAGAAACACCGTGTCATTCTAGGTGTATTTACCCCACTGATCTTAAACAGAGCCCCTATTCATGAGCAAAATAACTGCACAGGGCAGAGAAGTTTCTGTTGTGTTTGGATTTCAATACAGGAATGTTGCTATCTGATAATAAATGTAATAGAAGTTCTTTGTTTCTGCAGAGACTGCAAATTATGAAGGACTCTGTTACTGATCTGCTCAGTGTTATTGTTTAGAGACTTTAAAAGTACCTTGACTAGTCTTTAATGGCTTCTGTATTTACATTTCCCTGCAGATTCATTTAGTTGGCAGTTGTGGACATTTGTTTCCCTTCATGCATAATTTTTGTTTTTCTGACATAAAATGCCCTGCTCATTTTTGTGAAAAAAGTGCTCAACTGAGTAATCTGAATGAAACATTTACTTTACAACATCAGCCTGCTAGATTGATGTACTCAGAAAAAGTACATAATAAAGGATGGCCATTTGGATTTTCCACCAGTCTAGCAGCCCAAAATGTTTTCAGTTGCCAGAGACCTATGCTAATCCTCCATAGACTAAATTATATATCTTATAGAAGGGTTAAGTAGACAAAACAAGCCTATAGATAAAAAAGTTATTTTTGCAAATGACCCAATGGCATTAATGAGGACATAGCCTCCAGTCTTTGCATGGACGGCAAACATCATGGATAAGACTCTCCTTCAGCTGAGTGATTAGACTCCCAAAGCACTGTCATCTACAACCTGTTTTAATGACAATTTAAGAATTTCTCTGATTTTTCCAGCTTCCTGCTGCCCCTCCAGAACCCACAGGACTGCCATAATTTTTGTTTTTCTGACACTGTTTCACTGCTACCTCCATGTGGGTGTTTCAGATGTCCTTTAACACCTATCCATAGTTTCTCTGAAGCTGAACTAACAACTTAAACATCCATTCACGATCAGAGGAAAGACACAGATACTGCTATGCTGTTGTCCATTGTCCTATTACATACACCTAATGTAGGACAGCAGAACAGCAGTTCTCTGAGAGAACTTTAATTTCCATTGATTTCATTATGGATTATTTTGTTGACCTGTGCTGGTGACAGCAACATCTGGACGAATCCCACAGCACATTTCTAACACTTTCATAAAAGGTGTTACCATTACTGAAAATATCTGGACCATAACCAACACTCTTGGTTTTGCAAGTCTTGACTTCTGTTATGTCATGACCCCTTTCAGGTTTCAAAAGAGTGGTCATAATACTGGTCTCAGGCCAGTATTACCACCTCTCTCTGTGGTGTGTAATCAATGCACTTTCCAAATTTTAACTTAAAAAATATCCTAGCACTTCTCTGACACAGAATACTACATATATTATTTTTATTTTTGTGCTAATCACTAGTGATTGCAAGGGTATATTCCACATTCCATTAATTTTTTGCAGACTTTTTTTGTGCATTGATCTGTAGCAGGAAAAGAAATAATTCTTTCTTGTCTAGCCCACCAAGTGGTACAAATATATTTTTATAACAATAACTGTAACTGTTATAACAATTACTGTACATGAGTGTTTCATACTTCTCCTCGTAAGAAGGCAGTGACCAACACTGATTTGACAAACCAGATAACTGGGATGCCACAAAAAATCTCAGAGTTTGGAGCAGCTCCTACATTTTTTTATGATAGACTGAAATATAAACCACTTTATACTACATTTCAAAAACATCTGCCAGTTATATGTGTTTGAGTAAGCTGTCTTCAAGTACTGTTTCAGACTTAGATAAACATTCTCCTTGTGGGGCAGAAATTTCAGCACCTCATTGCTATCTTCTGAGCAGCTGCAAACCACAGAACAAATGTACATTGTTTCCTCCTCTAGAGAGCCATCTTCCTGATGGATAATAGCTCAGGTCTGCTACTTATCCTGGTGGCCAAAATCTATGCCATGAGTTTGAAAATGTTATCTTCATAACCCAGTGAAAAGTTAAGCAGAAGAAATAAATGTACTCACAGTTAGAACGTATTAAAATTTGTATATGTAAAGAGCTGGAACAGAATTTCCTGGTAGCATTGGTTCTGATATCTCACTGATTTTAAATGTTCGATTTGAATGTCAGTTTAATCTTGGTTTTTTCATTATGTATATGTGGATGTGAAGCTCCCACTCAAAACACTTTTTTGGCTGCAAAGGTTACCAGTTACTACTGCCCCAAATATTTCTGATCTATGTCTGTAGTTATTGCACATATTTGCTCAATATTTTATTAATTGTTAAATTGTCCAGATTAAGATTTATATTTCTTTCATAGCACTCAGCACATCTAAACTGCAAAACATCAAAAGTTCTCCAATATAAGCAATATATAAGCAATATGAATGAAAATAATAATTTTCATTCATTAAGTTTCATAGCAATGAGTTTTATTTTCCAAAATAATATGAACTTTGTCAACAACAGATGTCTTGCTCTCATGATGTTTTAATTCTATTTGATTATTTTTTCTAAGTCCAAAATTTGTTATGACTCTAGTAGTGTGCAGTACTGTGTCTCAGGATAGGAGCTGTGATATTTTAATATTCATAAGTACTTATTATGCAATCACGGTAGACCAAATAGTTTTTGAATAAAGAATTCTCTGTGCAACAGTTAGAAAAATAAAGATTGTTGTTGTTGGTGGAGACTTGGGATGTTCCTATAATGTAAGTTTAGAATACTATTACTGATGGTGCTGTCAAACCGAAATGTAAAGAAAGACACCTTTCTTCTCCATAAATTGTTCCAATTAAAAACACAATGAGCCTGTATTTTACAAATACTATTAGTCCAAAAGATTTTCAGATTTCTCAGTGCCAGATAAAGAGAACTTCATGCCAGAGAGAATTTAAGTTGGAGGCTTATGAGTGACAAGTTAACATCTTTTAATGATGAATTAATGGGCAGTAAAAACATTGTAATTCCAATATATAGAGAACCTTGTGTTTAAAGGCACAGGTTCAGTGAGAGTGGTTCTGTGACCTTTGTGGTACCAGCAAAGGTTGGGTTCAGTGCAGACAATGTCCAATCAGTCTTTCAAGGTTAACTACACATGCCAAGTTGGGAAATGAAACAATTACTAACAAATTTTATGGGTATATTCTGTCAAATTTAAAAGGCAATAAGAAGTCTAAATTAAAGTATGCCTGAGGAAAGTACCCAAAAATAAGAAAGAAATTAGGAAATTTGGGTTGAGGTTTTTTTTTTGGTTTGTTGTGGGTTTTTTTTTTTGTTGTTGTTGTTGTTGTTGTTGTTTTGGTTTTTTTTTATCTTCTTCCTTAATCTATCATTCTGAACTAGGCACTGAAAATATTGGGGGAACTGAAAAGGGTATGTGGGAGACACCACAAACTGTTGGAGGGAAAACCCCACAATGTGCAGGGCAGGAGTGCTTAGGAAGGATGACATCAGTAAGGACCTGGGCAACATTGACACAGTGAGCCTGAATGATTAATTATATTGTAATTAAATTTTAATTAACTTTATCCCGCTTTCCTTAGTTTAGAAAGTTAAATAAACATAATTTTATGCTATTCAGTAAACCAATGAGCAGAGTCTAGGATTCTGGACTAATTAAAGTCACCAATATGGCAAAACTGTGTGCAAAGTGTAAGGAAGAAATGTTTCTTTGCAATTGAAGTATTTCTTATATTTTCTATCACTTTTATATTTTTAACTGCTTCCCACTAATGGCAGTACATTCAAGTCTCAAAAGACATTTTAACCTAATCTTGCGTATTTCAGGCAAAACAGCAAAGGTATTTTTTATATGACTAAATGATTTCCCAAAATTACAAGCTCCATTTGACCCCCATGTAACTGGAAACACACTCAGAGAAATAATAATAGCCAGAACGGGAAGTTGAAAAGAGCAGATCTACGTTGCTGTTTAAAAGGTTTGGATTGGGCGTAGAAATACCTGGTAATGGAAAAATACATTTCTGTGTGTTTGTGGCCTGATTCTCAGCCAATGAATTTCACCTGGTGGATCCTTTGAAATCTTTCAAAACTGCGTTTCCATGTGGTAGCAAAATACTAGATTCTAAAATTTTTATCTTGTCATTTTGGAGTAAGCAGAATTTTGCCATTGACTTCACCTCTAGGTGGACAGTGATACAAGCTATTAAAACATGAATTTTTTTCCACTTTGAAAAAATTTGCATTTATTAGAAATCATATTTCTTTAACAAAATGTATTCCATTTTGAAAATGTCACTGAAAAACTGTATATAGGATGTAGCTCCCAAAGAGAAATTGAGACCAGCCTCCAGCCTGCAATCAAGGAGATTACAAGGAGATTAGCATGCTGCTTTGGCTTTCCTGAAGGAGCTCCCCGTCTCCAAATTTTTTTTTTTTTTTTGTTTTTTTTTTTTTTTCCTTAAAATCTCAAGGAAATGCAAATAAAATAAATTCTTAGGCAAGAGAATTCTTGTTTTCAAGTCAGCTGTTCCATCTACATATCTACAGACTATCATTGTACTCCACCTATGATAAGCAGAGGTCTGGCAGTCCAGTAATGCCAGTGAAAGGGGAAAGCTCTGCTATATCTCTTTTGTAACTGATGAGTGGAGAAAGTCCTTTCCTTTTCTCTACTGATTCTCCTAGTTCACCAGTGTGCAGGAGCAGCACCTTTTTGCTTCTGTTATCTACAACAAATCAGCACTGCAGTATGCCTGGATTTCTCCTCTGTTCTTCCTATCTGCCTGCTAGATGGTCCCCTATGCAGGCATAGTTGTAATCAAGTTATATAGCCTATTTCATATACCTGGGCAAAGTAAATAATCCTCTCATCTCAAAACCAACTAAGACAGCGGTAGAAGAAATTTAAGGGAAGAAGAGAACATTAAAAAATGTGGAAGTCAATCAGCCAAGTCAGAGTAATTCACAAAGAGAAAACATCACACTTGAAATAGGCACACTTGAAATAGGCAACTGGAACAGAAGGAAAACATACTTATTTCTGTAGAGTATAAGCTGACCCATAGCAGATACTGTTCAGACAGAAGGTGGAACACAGACATAGAAGAGAGAAAGACAAATTCTTGCTGATGTCAAAGTCCTTGCTTTTCATTTCACTAGCAAGGAAAAAAGATAGCAACCACAAGTTGTTGATGACCTGCTGCTTATTATTTCAACATATTCACTTGCTACCAGCTAATTGAGGAAGGCAAAAATCACACAATTCGACAAGTGAAATATAAAAGTTCAACCTGACATCCATTCAATTATGATTTTTGCAACAACATAAAATAGCAAATGCACTTAGGTATCTTTTTTTTTTTTTAATTTAAAACATTATTGAAAAGTGTTATCCCTCTCTACATGGTTACCTGTATATTCCTTTGTCTCCATAGGGATGTCAATTGAATTTCAATTTATCAGCTCAGGATTTCTTTTTGTATTACTCTGATGTATAGATTAACCTGTCAGGCTTAACTCCAAGTCTTTGACCTCTACTCTCCATTAGGTACTTCAGGATTTTTTTCTGCAGTGGCATCTACACAAAACCTGTGGTGGAGAGTTTGTGGTGCAGTTTGGGAAAGCTAATTATAATTAATTAATCAATTTATTAATGCTTTGGAACATTCAAGTTCTATGATGGCTCCCTAAGTAACCTCATTATCTTATTTTCATTACCTTTCTCTTGTCTATTCCGTTCTTCATTTTTGTGTCAGATCTGCTTGCTGCATCTAGTTTCAAATTAGATTCTTCAGGGCAGGGACGATGTCAGACCTTGTTTGTACAGTAGCCACTGTGTTTAGGTCTTATCTTGACTGAAGCTTTTGGATACAACTGTAATTAATTATCATTTACAGCTGAGACATAGGAATGTTAAATGCCTTGTTCAGGGTGTCAAATCAAGTCAGGAGCACAGCTGCAAATGAAACCCAGATGGCATCTTTTTTTACTCCAACTGCAAGACTACTACTTGTTCTGAGGGTCTACTGCACCGAAATAAATGTTCTAAAATATTGCAAAATATTCCCAAGAAGAAGGATGGTGTTTTTTTATTTCCACAGACTTCTCAGAGAAAAAGGCTTCAGATACCTCTTATGTTAAAATACAGATTTTTTTTTTTTGGTCTATAATTGCAGAAACCTCTTGTTTGCCATAAAATAACTTCTTGCCTATTCTCAATAAAATCTTTTTGTTTTATTCTATTAAAAAAATTTCAGTATGGTGTGGAGATATAAAAGATTTAGAAGATTGAGATAATGTGACATAACAATTTGGCCCTGAAAAGGGGACTGGTAGTTGCTGGAGTAGAGATGCTATAATGTAGGGGTATCGCAGGTAGGAGTGGCTGCTCTTAGATATACCTTTGCAACATTTAATATTATAAACACTCATAAGGACATTCCTAATTCAGGAATTTATTCTTATCTGTTAGTAGTTTAGTTCTACACCTTCAAGAACTTAAAGCCATATAAGATGATAAGCATTTGGCCAAAGATAGAAATCCTTCACACTTTAACTTTGAATTCACTGAGTTATGTAGCTGAATCAACTCAGCTGTAGCCTTTCTAAATCATGAGCTGCAGACTGCCATAATCAGATCTTTTCTGTTGTTTCTACCATCAACAACAAGCTTGAGAGAGTGACATGGCTGTAGTGTTCTTACTAATTAGTTGGAATGAGACAGAATTGTCAAAGGTTAACAACAAATAAGAATATACATGAAAATTACTGAGTTTATGTGCATCTGCATGAGTGCATCTGCATGAGTGACTGTCACGTAGTGTGCTTTTTCAGGGATGGGGCAGAAATATTCTTTGATCAAACGAGTTCTGGAAAAGAATTATTTAAAACATAGCTTTCAAATCAGTTTTAGGAAAACCATAAAGATTTTAAAAGAATTTTTAAGTATCTGTGGATCTTAGATTATAAAACAATAAAGAAACTGTATAAACCACCCTGAAATATGTGAATAAAATTAATTGTGAAGCTAAACTTCAGATACAGAGATTAAATCCAACATCAACAGTGGCAATGAAAGAAATATACGCATTCAAATCTGCATCTGAAAAAACAAAACAAAAAGCCCAAAATAAACCTGTAGTAATTTGTAGATATCTAAACTCACCAGGTGTTTTCTTCAGCGTTTCAAAGCTTCCTAGATTCCAGTGTTTCTCCAGTGGGCATGCCCAGGGCACTCTGCCCTGTAACTGGGAAGCTCCTGCCTCTCCTCTAAGTGTTGGTCTACCTTATTCAGCATGACATATCCCAGTGCTAACCTACCTGAAAGTTAAATATGTAAGAGAGATAGATCTAAGGCTGTGGTGATGCAAGTCTTTTAGTCCCAAATAAGAGTGCTTTTTTGAGTATTATCTGACAGTTATCCTAACACGGCACACTTTGTTCAGCATCATGGGCTGGCTTTGAAACACGTGAATTTTATTCCATTCAAAAGAAAATCAATATATGGTCTAGGAGTGTACCAAGATTTACACATCTGATGTTAGAGGAAATTAATGGTTTGTAAGCTACAGTTTACTCTTACCTCATTAGCTTGGAGTAGGCACATTTGAGTCTTCCAACTTGAATGCTGAGATCTGTCTAGCATGCCTTATTGATCCTAATCTGACTCTCCTGGTATTCTCTGACATGGCCAGGCTGCTAAAAAAAATCTACTTTTCCAAATAAAAGTGCTACTGAATTCTCCTTATAGGTATCTTACTTTGTTCTTTTAGTTGAACTTTTAGTTCTGCTTTGGCTTTCTGTTTGAGGTTTGTTGGTTTTTTGCTCTTCCTATGATAACTGAGGGAACTTATTTCAGAAACTAGAGTATCTACTTCCATGTTGTAGCTAACTAATTACAAGAATAATATTCTTCTAGGCAGATTCTCTTCCTGAAACCGGAAGGAATTTACCCTGGCTACATCATGACAATGAATAGCCAGTTTCTATTTCTAGTTCCAAACAATTAATTTCTGCTGAAAAAATCATGTCTGCCAGCCCTATTGAACAGACTCCACAGCTTCAGTGCTAGATCCACCAAGTCTCATTGCCCTCTCAGTATTGTTCCTGTATCACAAGGCCATTTCATATATGAATATATTTTGTTTTTCTAGCTCCTTAGATAATCTCTTCTTGCAGAATCACAAATACAAGCCAACTTTTTTTTTTTTTACAGATCACAGCCTTCTACTAATATTCTGCTAAACATATTCAGTCTTATTTTTGGGTCATTTTCTTTATCCTTCTTATTTCTCTAGGTTGTGGCTACTTACATCCTTTCTTTATAATCTTTCTTCGAAGGTATTTATAGACTCGTACCATGTCCTGCATTAATCTTTCCTATTCTCAAGCATATAAAATTGGATGCCTCATCTTTTCACTTACATCTTTTTGTCCAGTGTGGAGCTCTTTCTTTCACTGCCATTTGTTTGCATCTCACATGTAAAATTACTTGCTTTTATATAAAGATTTCTGTGAAATTTACTCTTGTGTTGAGTTGACCCTGGCTAGATGCCAAGTATCCATCAAAGCCCCTCTTTTACTCCTCTTCTCAACTGGACAGGGGAGCGAAAATACAGTGAAAGGCTCATATGTCAGAATAAGGACAAGGAGACATCACTCATCGATTACCACTCTGGTAAAAAGGGGCAAAAGAGATTTGATTGGGGAAATACATTTAATTTTTTACCAATCAAATCAGAGCAGGATAGTAAGAAATAAAAACAAAGAATGAAGCACCTCCTCCCCACCCCTCCCTCCTTCCCAGGCTCAACTTCACTTCCAATGTTTTTTACCTCCTCACCCCCCAGCAGCGCAGGGGGACCGGGAACTGGAGTGACAGCCTGTTTATCACACATTGTATCCCCCATTGCTTCCTCCTCTGGGGAAGGACTCTTCACACTCTTCTCCTACTGTTTCTCCCACGAGAGACAGTCCTTCATGAATTTGTAGTTTTACTTGAACTGCTCCACTATGGGTCCCTTCCACAGGGTGCAGTCCTTCAGTAACCAACTGCTCCAGTGTGGGTTCCTCTATGGGACCACAGGTCCTGCCAGGCGCCTGCTCCAGCATGGGCTTCTCATAGGGTCACAGCCTCCTTCAGGTATCCACTTGCTCCAGCATGGGGTCTCCCACCATCCTGCAGGTGGATCTCTGCTCCACTATGGATCTCCATGGACTGCAAGAGGAGAACCTGCTTCATCAGGGTCTTCAACATTGGTCTTGCCTGGTAAACCTCCTCTCCCTTCTTTTTCACTGGTCTGAAAAGTTGTTTCTCTCACATAGTCTCACTCAGTCCTCTCTTCCCTGCTGTTGCTGTGCAGTTTTTCCCCATCATCTTTCTTACATTGTCCCAGAGGTGCTACCACTGTCTTACATTCTTTCTTGCATTGTCCCAGAGGTGCTACCACTGTCACAGCTGCGCTTAGCCTTGGCTGGTGGTGGGTTTGTCTTCAAGGTGGCTGGCATTGACTCTATCAGACTTGGGAAAAGCCTCTGACAGCTTCTCACAGACCTATTCTTATAGTCCCCTTATTACCAAAACCTTGCCATACACCTTTCAACCTTTTGAAAAAAAGATTAAATAATTTTGAATCTCAGTACAGCTAACATTCCATCTCTCAGGCTAATCCTTATCTGAAAGACCACAGACAGAGGGAATACCTAGACAGTATTTATATACTACTCCTTTCAATTCTTAAGTGATTTCCAGAGAGTTATAAACAGGTAAATCTGTCCATAGATTATGGTAATATGAGTATAGTATTTTTTTACCTGTATTTCTGAGGAATAGATATTTTTCACTCAGGTTCCACATGTCTGCACTTCTTTGTCTGTCTTCTCCTCTCTAGTAATTCTCTAATCTGCTGGCAATTTTCATTTCAGACACATTTGAGTGAGGAGTAGAATCATGATAAGTATGTTATTTCTTTAAGAAATAAAAACAATCACTTGATGAAAACAAGTGGTTGGGTAGAAAAGATGGAGAAATGTATTAACTTTATCCTTACAAAGAAGAGAGCTTTACAGTAAGATAGTGCAGTTTTGTTAGACACCAGGGAGTCTTGTTTGCATTGGTGGTTTCTGTCTCACACAGTTTCCCTCATATTTGGTAATGCAAAACCCCTAAACAAAGTTTTCCCAATGCCTAATTTTCTTAACTGCAGCTGTTCCCTGTGGATTTTCTATGCTGTAAAAATGTAAAAGGGCATGAGTTTATTCTGCAATCTAGTATAATTCAGTTAAGAATTATCAGTCAACCACAAGACACAAATCTATTTGCAATCAAGCTATTTATTATTTCTTGTGATGCTTGTTGTGTATATTTGTCACACTTGTTCTTTTTTTGGATTTGCTATTTTTCAGATAGCTGTCATCTACCCTTCTTTTTTTTTTTGTCTCCTTTGATTGATAATTATGTTGACTCTCCCCTCAAATGAAACTTTGTTTCAGACACATTGTCCCCACATTTTCGCTGTTGTGCTGATATTTGGAACAGATGTCAGCCATTTGCTCCTGTTTGATATCATGTCTGTTCTAGCTCCCCAGTTCATGCCCCACTTGCTCCACACTAATTAACACAAGAAATGGAAGAGATGTTTGCTTTGTAAAGAAGTTGAAAAATTCTACTTTGAACCTGATTTTTGCTTAACTTCTGCCCTCAATTTCCAACTTTGGGTGTGTCATATATAATGCAAACCCTGATTGCAAGGATATACAGTCCCCCCTGTTTTGTGTTTTATATGGAAATCATTTTTTGCATGGTGGAGACTGTAAAAGAGCTAAACAGCCAAAATGTCTGGATTGCATGGCAAATAGGATTACTGAAAATTTGCATGTTTGGACCTAGACTGGCTAATGAAAGTAACTCAAGAGGTGAGTTTGGACTTAAGCCAACACTCTCAGGGACTCAGAGCTAGATACACAAAAGGACACTGGCACTAACTGCCACTGCAGGTACCTAACTCCAAGATGAATTCTCAGGTTGCTTGCTAAGGTTTAGCACTTCAGGCTCAAGCTGCTGAGGTTATCACCTGTACATTTCTTCCTGGATTCAAGGACTGGATGCTGGATATGCTTAGAAGAACTTACATTCTAGCAGCGCGTTTTCCATTTAATTTTACATAGGTCTGTCTGCCCAGCATGCTGACTACAGTGTTTTCAACACAAGTTTCCATTAAAGCCCTTGATCTAAAACTTGGAGCCCAGTATTTCAGTATATGTAACAGAGTACTTAAAAGACTAAGAACTGTGATGTAGCACAAGAGTGTCCCATGAGGATTTAACTCTGAATAGTAAACAGACAGTTGCCAAAAAGTGACATCTGCAATGGTCTTTGGGTACATTTCAGACCTGAAACTTTGCCAAACAAACCCCACAGGGCCCCTCTATCTGTTGTTTCAGGACCCTACAAGTTTGTCTACAAAGTGTCTTCCTTCACACACAGCAATAGGATATGTAAAGCTTTGTTGATCTAGTGTTTCATACAGCTGGATGGCACTTGGACATGAAGTTATAGAGCCTTATAAACTCAAGACCCCCGTGACCCATACCCTCTACATGGCTTCACTCTGTATCTTCACAGCTAGCACTTTGAAACAATACCTACCCCAGGTGCACAAAAGAGATGGAAAAATGAACAAAAAAAATATCAAACACAAATCCATTCTTAAAAATTAAGTTATCATTACTTGAGTATGCCATAGTTACTATTCACCTATGAGTTTAACTGGCTCAATTCATAAAGGAATTTGAAGAGTTTCAAACTTTAGGTCGAAATATTAGTGTCAGTTGTGGCTGTATTATTATTTCTGATGCAACCACTCAGTCACGTTCTATCACATGCTCCTTCCCTTGGGCATGATGGCGCTGTGCACCCATTCCATACCTATCCTTTACAAAGTTATTTCCTAAGTCCACACTTGGTGCTTGACTTTACAGTCAGACACAATAAATATCCACAATTACAGGACTGCTGAAGAAGACAAGGATCAAGAAATAGCAAGGGACCAAAACTAAGCCAGCCAGCAGGAAATATGGTTGTATCTGGAGTATCACCCATGTTCTCAGTTTAAGCACTGACCTCAGAGTTTATGTGAGATTGGCAGTTAGAGCCTTAAGTTCTCCTGCTGCCCCAAAGGCAGTTTTCCATTGAATTGTAAACTTAGTAATTTTTTTGTGAGAGCAGGACTACAGATGGTTGTGCAACCAATAGACTTATATGTAATCTTCCTTGTGTTTAGAACATCATTTAGTGCTTTTCTGTTCTCACTTCCCTTGCACCATCCATAATTTTCATAGGAAATTTATATAGTCACTTCAGTTTGTTATGCTAAAACATTTTCAAGGATTTCTCTGAATTTGGATGACGAGGAGTTTGTAGAACTTCAATATGTTATTTATTCATCAGTTTTGAACTTTAGATCAACATATGGATCTTTATATTTAGCCTGCCCAAGTTGATCTCACTTCTAAAAGTGGAAAATTATAATACTTAGGCTATAAACGTGAACTTTCTGACTAGAACATAGAGATTCGATAATTTTCAGAGGTAAAATTTATAATAGTTCTCAATTTGGGCGTAAATGCCTAAATTCTTAAAAAATTGCACTTCAGATGCTTATCTATTTTTTCATATTTATGTCCTTCAGAAACCTGACAATGCTCTCATATTCGTCTTTTATTGCCAAGAGCCAATAACTTGTTTTTAAACAGGTGCTGTACTGTCCAACATATCTATATTCCAGTACCTAGTTATCTCCTTGGAAATTTGAGAGGTACAAGGTTTCAAGCAGAGCCAGAGAATATCCTCAGTATTAGGTCCAAAAGGACGCTCTTTCCTATATTTTAAAAAATCCTACTGAGTTTCCTGTATTTCAAATTTAAATAGAGGTTCAACAAACTGTTAGCCAGCATCAATACTTTGCCTGAACACAGAAACACAGAATCAATACTTTGAAAATCCTCTTGGCAGAAGAGTGTTTATAAGTACTTTGGTACTGCAACAGTGATTGCAAGGCAGAAGGATTTGTTGGTATGTCACCTGCAGCTTTGGAAATATCTTTTCTATCTGCATAATGGACATGACTACTCTCTTTAATCTCTTTAAAATTTTGCCTTCGGTGCCCAAGCACAATTAGTGAATCTTCTGTACTTTCCATGGCTGAGATAACAAAGTTGTCATCAGAAATGAGATGGATTCCAGTAGTGACCACAGTGATGCTGCCTGGCACTCCTAGATAATGCTCTCCCCTGAGAAGCCTTACCCTAGTAATTACTTTCTTCTCCCCTTTGTCAACCTATTTGAAATCTATCACTTTTAATGAGTATTTATCTCTAAGTCAGCAAATCTGTATTAGGTAGCACTTTGTATAATGTCTTATTTTAGTCCATTATCCATGTTACTCTATCCTATCTACACAGGCTTCATTCCTACAATTTGCTCTACATTGACCAAACCCTTTGTTCATGCAGAGCCCCTTGGACTCCACCACCATTCCACATGGACCTAGGACTCCATCTGCATGGATAAGTGGTGAGATCTGGGTCAGTAATTATAACATAGAAAGTGATTAGATTTTTTTAAAGCATTGACTATTTTTAATAAGCTTACTTTTAATTATTAATCGGAATCTCCCTAAATATTCGCATATTGATTCCCTTATATGCCAGAATATTATGCCTAGAATCTATGAAAAATTAATTGGCCAGATTTTTCCCAGTTCTTTCTTCCTGCCATATAGGGTTATTTTTAGTCTCTGAATCCCTAGCTTGATTAACATTATCTGCCAAAGTTCAAAAAGTCCTTTGGATAGTTCCTTAAAATATTCAGGTGCACCATTTTTAAATGTTCAGATGCATCTTAATTTTGTGCAATAGTGGTTAGTAAGCAGAGACATTATTACGGGGCACATTAAGAGAGATAATCATCAAAGATGTTCAAGTCAGTGAACTGCAACTTGCAGGGTCAAGTACTGGCCCGACAATTAGAACCCGCATATTTTTATTAGTATTAACAAAGCACATGACTGCTCTTATCATTTGAACTATTTAGCCCCAGTCAGGACAAAGGCTTGGTACTTGGTAAAATACAGATGAGGAAACAACCCCGCTCAACAGGCTCAAGCTCATCATGAATGTTGTATGTGGCCAAATCATTCATTTGGTAGATATTCCAGAGAGAGAAGGATTACAGTCAAGAAAAGGGCTTTCTCCTTAGGAAAAAAGTTCTGACTGAACCAAGGTAGAGACTTTGGAACAATGACCAAACCTTTTAATTTGTTGGCAAGGACTATCTTAGCCACTCCCGACACAAGTGGAGCTCACTGCTGGTTTCAGTCTGCATGGAAGGTAATCATCTCTGGTAGTAACAAAAGGAATCCATGGAGGAATACTGCAGAAATCACCGTGAGACATGTATGTTCCCCCCTGCAAAGAATGGCCAGAGAAAGACCATAACCTCTGCAAATCAACAGCAGACAGTGAAACGACCTTCAGTGTGAGGAGAAGACAAATATGGGGGCAATGGTTTTTCATTTTCAATTGCTTCGTGCATATTTGGGAAAAGTCCATGTAAGGAAGATCATCTGTCTTCTCTTCTTTGCCATGGTCCACACATGGATGCAATTGTATTCACACAGCAGGTTGCAAGTCCAAGCCTGTAAATACATTTAGTAAGCTACAGGCAGACATAAACTAAAACCATGTGTATTTTCTTTTGAGGCAATCAGCTTCAGTAGTGTTGTCAGCACCTCTGAGAGCCCGCCCCAGGTGTAGACGACCTTATTCACTATAAACACATTCAGTGAAATAATTCTGATGTTATCCATTTATGAGCATATTAAGAGGCATGACACCACCCAGTTCTTAGGTGTTTCACTGAGGAATTTTTGGAAC
This sequence comes from Ploceus nigricollis, assembly GCA_013399945.1. Lineage (NCBI taxonomy): Eukaryota > Metazoa > Chordata > Aves > Passeriformes > Ploceidae > Ploceus > Ploceus nigricollis. Next base: position 796,195 of record VXBC01000949.1, on the reverse strand, counting down.
CTGATTACATAGAAAGGGTTTTCACTGGAAAATCTTGAAGCAATTTTTTAGGATAAGTTTTTGTGCTGTTATACATGAGGATTTATTCGTGAAGAGACACACTCAGCTACAAGCAGTAAGCAAGTGTAAAGATATTTCCCTGCTTCAGATGTCAAACTAAAGCCTTGTTAGGGCAGGCTCTGGCTTCTGGATGGCAGGACATTTGATCTCGGAAAAATCAGATCTGTGAGCTAGTAATCTAGATTCAAATCCTCAAAAGTAGTTTCAGCAATGTGAAAGCCCATAGACTTCCCATGAGTCCCACTGAGAAAGGTTTAGGTTTTTAGGCTCATGAAGTAATTAAGGGAATGTTTAATTTCACCAAGATCATAAGCATCTACATTTATCAAAACATTTCATAAGATCCCATCCTACCTTTAGGATATTTATAATGGTCTAACAGGGCATGTGGGTTTTTTAATAATTGTTTTTAAGCATATAATATTCTGTGACTGCAAATAGCCCAGAGGAACCCAAGTCTTCTCTGTACTAAATGTCTTGATAACTTCTTACAAATTGATCACATATTTAATGTAGAAGAATATTCCCTTTTAAAAAGGGGAAAGATTGACCTTTGTTGTCCCCTTGCTGTGGACTTGTCTTTACCACATAAATATGTCATTACTCTCTGTTACAGGCAAAATAGTCCTGACTCTTGGCATTTTAAATAATTAATGGAACTTATTGACCAGAAGTACAAACTTTTTGTTATTGAATTGAGTAAACATCAATTTAATTGTATATTAGGTAATCATCTTCCCTTTCAGCAGGATTCACCTTCAGTCAAACAGCCCTTCTCCGCCCTTACCAGCCCCAGATCCCCTTTTTTTTTGTATGGTCCACTTAGTCAATCCCAGTTCCTTTGGCGAGGTGTTGAGGGGCAGAAGTGGTTGCAGACACTGTGTGATGGTTAATTTCAGTTCCTCAGTTCTTCCTGGTGCTGCTCTGCTCCAGAAAGGTTCACCATGGGCTACAGCCTCTCAGGGGTTTCCCTGCCATGAGTTTCCTGTGAGCCTTTGTCCCTCAGAGGTGACCTGCTCTGACACAGAGCTCCTCCTTCGAAGATTGCATCTTGAGCTATGCCTCCAGCAATGTCTCCTTCGATGTATCTTCTCCATTTCTTCTTCCCCACAGCAGCATATGGTACTTTTGAAACCTGTTTTAGCAGAGGAGCCATGTGCTTCTGTGACTTGCTGAATTTTTGCCACATGATGGAGTGCTAACACTTGTTTCAGGGCAGCTGAGCCCAGCTGTGGACAGCATAAAAGAGTTTGTGGCATATTCCCTCAGAGGTCACTCTGCAGCATCTTGTCAAAGCCATGCAATTTCTGCCCAGCATTCCAATGAAAAACTCTTGGTTTTTTTGTTTTTTGGTTTTTGGTTTTTTTTAAAAAAGAGGATCCAAAGAAGTTAGGAGAACTTGAAGAAAAGGAGTGAGAGAAGACATTTTAAAAAATTAGAGAGGCTTCAGGAATGAGGGTTTGAAAAAGGGTGTTGAAGATGAGGATATTGTGTAAGTACCTAAAAGAAGTTCCAGTTTGGTAAACAGAAGACCTAAACCACAGTTACAGCTCAAAAGATGAGTTGTAGACAGAAAAACATAAAGCTAAAGATTCAATGGCTCATTAGCAAGGAAGATGAAGTTATTTGAAATTATGGTGCACCAAACTATTGTTCTTTATCTCCTGCCTTCCTCTTGCTATGCACTTCACACCACAGGTAAAGAGTTAAATTGTCAAAAAGGGCTTAGTACTATGACTTCTGATTTTAAGGCAAACTTCCAGCCAGTTGCCTCTGCTCATTCACCAACTCACAGTACACTGTATCTCAATGGAAGAAAACTGAACCACAAGATAGATGATAGAAATCAGTGAGAAGAATAGTACAGCTGAAGGAACTTTCCCTTTATATAAGGTGTTTGTGGTGTAATTTCTTTTTCAGCAAGAGTTAAAATAACACTGACAAAATGCATGTATCTCTTATTGGTGAGGGCATCTGGCCAAGAGACCTCTTATTAAAACCTTCTTTCATCTGTGTTTATTTCATTCTTCATGAAATATAGCCATAGATAGATATATAACCACGAGTCGATCTGCAAGTCAGAAGTTTACATCTCACCCTATCATGGGGAGTTGCTGATATATTAAAAATACCAAGGTGAGGGATTAAATAAGAGAGAATAATTAAAAAGTGATTATTATCCCTTGGTTAGGGTACTCTCCCACTGCAGAAAAGATCTCACTTTAAACCACAGCTGGAAGAAGGTGAAGGAGGAAGAACAATTTAGTGTATTCCTGATTTGAACCTATACTTTCCAGTCTCTCATTGAGGGGGAAGGAGAACCTCTCTGCCTTTTGATGGACAGGCATGCTCTGCAAATGATTATTGTGATGGATCTGTCAAACAAAAAAGGTGTAGGAACACATGATTTGTGAATCTTTTGTGAATCTAAGCATGAATTGGTGCTTCAAGAAATTCAGCACTGACTAGGCAAGAGACATTTTGCTCGTATACACCTATCAAAACTTGGATACCTAAAAGACTTCACTGGAGAAAACTTATCCTGTCATAGACACTTGATAAATTGAAGGAATTTTGAGTGCTAATGATAAGTATTAAACTGCATGCTCAGAGACTTATTAAAGCATCTAAATGACTCTTGAACACCTACCACAAAGTGGTAGGTACAACAGGCAGCCATAAGATACAAGTAGAACAGAGTTTTAAGTGACATAGTATATAGACAGAAAAGGGATTACGTAGTGAAGAAGACAGATGGAGTGAACAATTGAATGACATTTACTAAACAGGAGAGGAAAGAGGGAAAAGGGACAGCTGTAATTAACACATACATGTAGAATGGTGTGCTAGATATAAAGGACATCTGGTGTAAGGGACAGCTGAAGTGCATGAGTGACATGCCCTAGATATACGGTTGGAAGTTCTGTGCCTGAGTGACAGCTGGCTTAGCTATCATGGGTGACATGTCCTCCACAGAGGAATACAGTGCTGGATACAAGTGACAGCTAGTGTGTACTTTATGAGTGAAATATCTTTGTTACAGCAGGCAAATATGAGGAAAAATTATCTGGGGTGCCTGAGCAACATGTTCCTCACCAAAGAAGGAAGAGTTAGACGCAACACAAAGGTGCAATGCATCGGTAACATGACCTAGAAGGGGAAAAGCGCAGTATGGGGACAAGTGCAATAGGACCAGATTGGATTAAATAATCCTGGTTTGGAGGAGATATCCTAAGTGTAATGTGTGACAGGAGTGTACAATTGTTACACCACTGGCTGAAAGTACTGTCAGTGGCCAAAGTTTATACAGAGTTGGCAGCTCACTGTAGCCAACACAGATGCAGCCACAGTCCTCAATCTTTCTGGTGCTCTCCTGAAGTGGGTCAAATTTTCCATGGGGACCATCATGGGGATTTCTATAATCATAAGCATAGTTTTTAATGGTGTCACCATTTGGTATTTTGTCCTTATTTCGACATTTGAAAAGAATTAACTAAGATACATCAAAGTAGTCAACACTGTTCTTCTTGGGAGTCATCTTTCAAATGATTTTTTTCCATTTGATATTCTTCTACAAGGGTAGATAAGCAAAGACAGTAGTTTTTGGACTTAGAGGATTTTTCATATTAATTCTCTCACTCGAGAGAGTATTTCTGAAGACTTATGTATCTCCTCTATGATCATGAGGTGGGAAGCCCTGATTATGATAAGTAATATTTGAATAGAGTCCTTGCTTTCCTGAGACTTTCTCTCTTTGTGCGTATGTCCAATCCATACTAGCCCACAGATACTTAGGTTCTCTGGTCTTATATTTTATGTATCCATATATCCAAAACTGCACACACACACACACACACACACACACACATATATATGTTTGTATATTTATATATATAAATATTACAATTTTTTGTGTGTTATGGTAAAATATAGAAGAATTTGCCATACTGTGAATTATCATAGATAAACACAATCAGAAAAAGACTACAGGAGCTTAAAAGTCATCAATCAGACATCCAGACACATAAGCTAGGCTTAAAATGTATGGGATGCAAATAACAAAAACTGTATGAGGCTACATTTCATTCATCTAGCTATGAGAGTATTCTCAGGCTTGTAGTCTTCATACTGCCTTTTATCCTATAAGAACTAGAAACTTCTTTCCTTTTAATGAAAACATCAACCCCCAGTGAATTGTGTGATTTCAGGAGCCAGGGATTAAGAAAAATATGAATCATTAGACATATAATAAAATCCCAGTGATAGAATCACCTGAACTGGAAACAGTGAGAAGGAAGGCCAACTTTAATTTAACCCTGGAGTGTGATGCAACACAGTCCCACAACACAGGTCACATCTGTGAGGCAGAACTTTCCTCTCAATGATACTCAAATTCTCTTTTATTGAATATTCTTCATAAGCATATTGCAGCTTTGGCCTCTGAGAAGACTTATGGAAAAATATACTGTAAGTATAACATTGTAGAGTGCTGTATAGGAAATGACAGGTTTTAAAATACTTAGTCAACCGGTCTCTCTTCACAAATGTCACCAAACACTGTTACTGGTGATCATCTTATGCACTTATTAAAAGAAAAATGCTTATTCTTACACCAGGGTATAGCTTTTATCTTGAAATGAATAGATTCTGTGAAGCTAAGGCTCAGGTACAGAAAAGTAAATGAAACCCTAAGTGTTTTCTCCCAAGTAGATAGGAAAGGGCGGGCCAGATCCTGGGTATCCTGCCTACATCCACATATTTGATGATAAGAATAAGTAAGAATGAAGCAGTAGAGGCTTTTTGTTGACATAGTTATCAAAGGGTTCTTTAGAACTCAGAGGTGCCTGCTAGAAGTAGGATGTGCTCCACAGCTGCCAGACAGGTGAGCATGATACAAGATTGTGTTTAGTAATAGGTAGCACCAATTTATCTGTAAAACTCAGAGGCCTCTCCAGGGCCTCTGAGCAGTGGGAGCTCACAGTGCATCATGCCTCTTTGAATTTCTAAAGCAAACAATAATCAACCTGAGT
>VXBC01000949.1:783605-786105 GCA_013399945.1 Ploceus nigricollis | reverse complement strand
CAACAAATTTCAAATGTATTTAATTCAAGCAAGCACTCTGTAATACTGAGGCCACTTTACAATATTTCAGATTAATATCTTTTCTGAGGTCTGTATTTTATGTAGGTAATGTGTCTAGAATAGCAGTTCAAATACTTAGATACAAAAAATATAGGCAAAAAATGTGTCTAGAAATCTATTTGTGTATATTTTCCCTTCTAGGACTTTAATATAAGCAGCAAGCTTTAAGATTTGAGTAAATATATAGGGTTAAATTCTGCTCAGCAGAAATTCAACTTTATTGACTTCTGAGGAATTTCAGGGGGATATGAGACATCAAGATTTGATTTGCCATGTGAATAAGGTAATGCCAATAATCCTCTATAACATCTAGCTATTGGTAAGTTTATATAACTACCTTTATTTCAGTTAAGGTTTATTGTTACTTCATACATAGGGGGTTCAGAGTAAAATATCAGCCAAAATATTTATTGTTGGGGTGGATTTTGTATTTTCTCTCCCTGTTTAGAAAATTGTACTGAATCTTACGCTGGCTGTTGTTCATGTGCTTTAGTTTGAGAACCTGGGACTTCTTCCCTAAAGGAATAAGTATTATGCATGGCTTTTCCTGTGGAACTGTGCACCATCATATTTCCTGTTATAACTTGATGAAGGGAGCTAACCACAAGCATGATGTGACACGTTTACAGAGGTGACAATGCTCCACACAAATAAAGGAAAAAACCCACCCACATTTATAGCAAAATGCAGCATTTGTTGAGCCAGGCCATCCAGGTAATGATACAAAGAACTGAAATATATGTACCGTGCTCCTTTCCATTGAACGTACTAATGCTGGCACCATTATCAGGATGCAGCAATTTCAGTGCAGTCAGAAGGTGGCTCTAGTGCTTTAATTTTGCTATGCTGCCGACAATAAGATCCAAGGAATAGAAATTACTTTTGTGCTACATTTTTTTCAATCAATTTAACTGATGTTCCAACTGGAACACAACATTTGATTTTATATATCAAACAACTTCACACTCATGAACATGTGCACACTTACGAATTTTCTTCTTTTTAAGGTTCAGCTGACCAAGTGATAAAGAACAACAAAGCAAACTAAACCGAAAATTTAAAATATTAAAGTTACATCTGACACCTCTGAAACACTTCTCATCAACATACTAAGACATATGAAATCCCTTTCACTGAGAGATGCCGTGAAGAAATCAGAACTTCCTTCCTCTACTTTGGCAAATCAGCCTTTGCTATCTCTGCAGCAGTCTCAGAGAATTGCTGGTTCTTGGGGCGATTCTTCTGGGCTACGAATTCACGTGTGTAAAGGCAGATTAATCAGCCTTTATGCAGGTGAAACACAGAGGGGACATACAGAGGGGAGACAGTCATGCCTGGACAGATTAGAAAGATGCTGCTTGCCCTTTTTCCCATCACGCTGGCTGTTCCTCCTGATGGCTCACAGCCATCAGATGCTCATCAGCACAGCACAGGCCCTCCCCACCCCCATTGCTGGTTGCTGGCCCTCTACAGCCTGGCCTGTATTCTGGTTTTGTGTCCCCACTCCTGATCGTCTCCTCCATGGTGGCCCTGAGAGCTTGCCTGCCTGCTCTCAACTAATTCCAGATGTGAGACAGCTGTGACAGTCTCATGCACTACGGGAAGCTTTACATTATTCTTAGAATTTTTTCCCTTTTATTATTGTTATCATTATTGTTCTGAGAGCATCTTCTAAATGGAGATTTATAAGATCATGTAAATGTGTAAAATGCTGTCCCTGCCTTGATATATTTGCAATCCTCAGAAAGTATTCAAAGTTCCACTGGCATTTACATGAAATATTCCTTTTGACAGGATGGCTCAAATGAGTCAGACAGGCTAGGGACAAATCTTTGGCTACTTTAACTATAGAAATACACTTTTACAGGTCTGATCTTTTAATTTTTTTCTTAAATGCTCATTATTTAAATAAGCTGATATGACCTGTACCTGTCTTCAGCATCACCAGTGTTAATTGTCCAGCTTCTTTAAGAGGTCAAAGTAGGCCTTGAAGACACATTTGAAGGAAATAAAAGAGGTCAAACTGCTAAAACAACTGAATTCTGCAGTACGGACAGGGGTATGAGGATGTCTTCGAATGGCTTTACTTATTTTAATGAAAAAATAGTTGCAGGAAAGCCTTCCCTTCATTTTTAAGGAGTATTCTGTATAAGTAAGAAATTAACACTGAAGTCCTTGAACATCCCTTCTAATCGAGCACAATTAACATTTGTTGTTCAAAATAAGTCAAATTTTGAACAAGCCAGGCAAAGATGAAATGGTTTTAAAAATACTTCATTATAATAGGTCTGATTTATAAAATTTATTACCCAACTAGTGACTTTTAGAGGTCAGTCACTTGCTAGTTGAGTACATTAAAAAATTATATGGAATTTTGTGATTAACATTGAAAGCTTCAAGAAAGAATATGGAATTCATTAGACATAGTGTGTGGATCTGT
>VXBC01000949.1:758605-778605 GCA_013399945.1 Ploceus nigricollis | reverse complement strand
AGAAAGGTTTCGGGGAGTGTTGAGTTTGAAAAAGAGGATTGAGAGGATTAAGAGTAAGAGGAGAGTTCTAATATCCTGGAAGGTAAGAAAGGAGAACAAAATTTTTAAGATGAATTCTAATTACATGATAATATAGGATTTTCTGTATTGGATCACACCATAAGTCCATCAAGTTGTGTATCCTACTGTAGTAGTGGAATGAGGGATTAAATAAGGAACAAAACATTAATAATGCATACATCCAACCAATAAAAATCCAAAATTATTTCCCTAGCCTTGTAGGAATCAGTTTGCATCCCAAAGCACAAGACTGAGTTAGTGTTAGGAAATGTTATTAATGACCACAAAATTGTACGGGATTTTCATTTGTTTTTGAATGAACACAGCCATTTCACTTGGCTAGATTAGCTCTTGCACCAGTGAATCCCTTGAGCTAACAGTACTACTAGTTGCTCTAAGTAGCCATTCTTCTCCTAGAGGATAACTGCAGAAGGAGAAAGCAGCCTATATGTTACAGTAGGTATCACAACAGAAAAGATTTTATATCCATTTCTCTATTTCCTTGTCTGTTCTTGTTTATGATAGTTTTGATTTTCTTTCTTAATGGATCACTGTAGCAGCGTGTTATGGAAGCCCCTTCCCTCTANAAGCCCGGGCAGGTCTCCGTCGGAATATTGGTAACCCCAATAGATCACCATCAGCAAAAATTTCCTCTTTTGAGAATAACATCCTTGTGAATTCTGCCTGGGTGTTTAAAATTGCTTCAAGCTCTGCCTGATGAGGATCCTGAGCCTGGGAAGATGCTTTAATTTTTTCACCTCTGGTCGGTTATCTGCGGAACACAAATCGCTGAAAACAGACTAATGTGACCTTTGCCAAAATAACTTATCTGCTGGTTCTTGGTGGACAGTTGAGAATGAAGACAAAACTTGAGACCAAGTGTCTTAGTCAAGGAGGGAAGCAAGACATTCAAAAGAGGTTTTGCAGCATGACTTACAAAAGAAAATACCCAGTTTTTTCCACCTGGGAAACATGGATATGAATTTGTTACTGAGAACAGGAATGTTATAAAAATATCCAGGCTGGACAGAAGGTTATGTGAGCTGCTCAAAATGGAAAACAAAAATGATATTTCCAAGAGAGCAATTATCTTGCAGCCTGAGGATTCACAAAGGGTGTTACCAGGGAGGACTGTGGCAAACTGTTACGAATCCCCATTTCTCCAAAAACACCAGCCAGAATGATATTCCCTGTCTGTTGCTTTCACCTCCCTTCTTTGCTACTGGTCATTAAATCTATATTTCTTTTGGTGATACACTTATTTTTTGCTTTTTTTAAGCAGTGATATATTGCATTACTACCTCAGCAGTTTTATCACACTGCATCATGGAGACCAACATCTGCCTACCTACCAGTCTTTCCAGTGAGATCATGAAAGAGAGTGCCAGTCTCTGTAGAGTCTGGCACTGGCATTACAATACAAGTGCAAATCTCTTAACAAACCCCAGAAGATGTAAGCATATTTTCTCAAACTCTTTGAAAATTAATGAATGACAACAAAATACAAAATCAAAATCAGAAGTACCTCTCTCTTTGATGTTTTCAGTGTCTAAACAAAACTAAGAGAAAGCATTTTATTTATTCATTTATTCTTTTAATCTGACATTCTGAGCTACCATAGCATCATCAAATTCATTCATGTTCAATTCTCTCCTCCCACTCTGATTGTCCCTCGTTTGTTTTGGTATTAGGGTTAGAAGAGTAAATGATATGAGATAGGACTGGATCTTTTTTATGAAAAAAGGCTCCTATTACCTTTACTGTCACTTTATTGGCAGTGGAAGAGCAGCTTCATGTCACAGGCGTGGTTTTGTAACAGGAAGATCTATAGAGTGAGAAAGACAGAATGTAAGCGAGAGATGGAAAAGGAAAGAAAGCAAGAGGATTAGAGTAAATACCTCTATAATGTTTTGTCAAAATATTCTGGCTTCTGAAGTGCTCCGTAGCTTTGGTTTTATGAATGGAGAGAGAGAAAAGTGCTTATGAATAGCAAAAACCATACTTTTGCCAGAAAACTTAATTTCTACTTTTCCACTTTAAAGTTGGAGACTCTGTGAAACATTTTGTGAACTAGGCCTAGCACTTTTTATTTTTTCAGGCTCAAAACAGAAGTGTCGTTTATGATTTATGGGTTTGGGTGTCTTTTAAAGTGTAAATTACTTTTTTTGCTAATATCAAAATGACAGCCTCAGGAGCTTTTCTAAAAGATGGGACTGCAGCAAATAACGCGCAAGCTTCCCACACTGCGCTGTCAGAAGGCCTCCACGACATCTTACAACACCCTTGCTATTTCTGTCCTGATCCTCCTTCATGCAGGAGCTGACAATCCTGCTAAATCATGTGATAGGTTAGTAATGTGGGAAAATGTCAGTATGTGATTACAGTAAATCTCCAAACTCTGTTTCACTTTTTGTGACCCATTCAGGATTCAAATTTAGAAGTACAGTGAGGTGAAGATGGAGGAGAGATGCGCAGATTTCACATTCATGAGTCAGCCTGACATATTAACACAGGGGTTCACTCAAGGAATGCACTTTCCCTCTGTGTTTTCCATTGGGAATGAAAAGAAACAGAAGACAAACTTCAGTTTGTAGCAAGGGCTTCAAGGAAGTCCACTGCAAGAAGCTGAAATAAAAAATCCAGGCTGCCTTGAATGCCTGTTTGATCAGCAAATCCCTTTTGAAGGGCAACTCCAAAAGTTGTTTCTGGTACTGCTGGGGGTGGCCAGCACCATCTCTTCCCCAAAGGAGTTTCCACCTTGGAAGTCCTCTGATTTCCTGATTTCATCTTAATTTTCCATAGGTACATAAGCAAATCAAACAAATATAGTTCAAGTTCCCTACTGGATTTCATTGAATTTTCTTTGTTGAAAGAAAATTTGCTTAGAAAGCCTTTTCATGAAATCATTAGTATGTCAGTTATGGATATATACTTGCTTAACTGTGAAAGCTACCCATGTTGCTGCTGAGAAGACTGTGAGATATGACATAGTTTGAGTTTTCAGGTATACTATTTTCAGTAAAACTGTCTCAAGCATCTTCTTCCTCCTAGGTATTTTAAGCCAAGTTGTGCAATTTGTAGACCACCAGAAATCTGGAAGTATGTGGAGTGGATCATTCTGTATGTTGTTAGTGTAAATCCTGAAATCAGTAGTTTCCATTTAGTATTACACACTGTAGAGAGATTAGGAAATAAAGGAAAAAAACAAATGGGTGCATAATTTTTTCTTTTTCCTCTCTGGTTACCAGGACACTAGGACCCAAGGGAATGGCATGAATCTGCGTCAGGAAAGATTTATTTTGGATATTAGGCAAAGGTTTTTTACCCAGAGGGTGGCTGGGCACTGGAACAGGCTCCCCAAGGAATTGATGATGGCACGAAGTCTGACAGAGTTCAAGAAGCATTTAGAAAATGGTCTCAGCCACAAGATGGTATTCTTGGGGTTGTCCTGTGCATGGCAAGGAGTTGGACTTGATGATCCTTGTGGGTCCCTTCCAGCCCAGGATATTTTATTATTCTGTGTGATTCTGTGAAGGCAGACATGGTCAAAAATAAAGTTGGTGTCATATAGCAATGGTTGAAGACCAAAAGTAGGGTTTTAAGCCAACACAGGGGCAGAAAGGTAAGCAGACTGGGAGCCTTGAGAGGATGGAAGCAAGATGGAAACAGAATTCCATAGAGTGTAGGAATTAAAGGACCATCTAGGCGGTGTTGAGTACACCGGTCCCTCAGTATCACCTCAGAAAGAGAGAAAAGGGTTTCCCAGTGGAATACGGGTGAAAGAAACCCTTCCTTACCTCACCCATGTTAAGCTGTATTTGTGTTTGTGCTCCTATGGCCTTTGGAGAATAAGAGGCATGTCGCATAGCATGTTACCTTCCCTCCCAATTTATATGTATTGCAAGTATTTTTCTAATTCAGTTTCAGGTCTGTTCAGGAAGTGAATAGTGTGTTATGTTTTTAAACCTAGAAGCTACATGCTATAAAACATAAAATAAAATACAACACTGCAGGGAGCCCAGCTGCCACATAGAAAGTTGATCTCTCTAAAACCCTGTGGTCTGAATGAAAAAAATTAGTTTAGACATTTTTATAGGATTTCTTCAGCTAAAGCCCACCTTCAAATCCCACTTAACTTAGTATGTTTACATATGTCAAATTTTCATTATGTAATAAACAAGAACATGTGTACAAATATGAAGAAACTAAAATCAGATGGCTGGTGGACTGTAGAGAACTGTGATTGTTCAATTCCCTGCTGATATCTTTCCAGAATGTCACATCCAGCTGCAGATTTTGGCAACCTATAGACATTTCACCATCCTCAAACAGCTCTTTGTACTGCACAAAATTGCCTTTTATTATGCAAAAATAGACACTCCATATATTTTAGAACTGGGTAGCTCTAAAAGACTGATACAAATTTTAAATACCACTGGATTTCACAGTAAGATTTTATTTTTCTGTACTATTGTAGGAGAAACTTACCCTTACTGAACTTCTCCATTACAGTAATATCAAATTAACTAGTGTTACTAGTGTTCTAATTATACTGATTCCTTTCCACATACTATTACTAGAAATGGTCACAACTCCTGTGAGTCTGGATGTGTGGATCCAACATGTAACTCACCAGCCACAGGGGATGAAGAACATACAAATGGCCAAGTGATCCATGAAAATAATAGAGAGCTACTTGTCTGCAAAGATAAACACAGAACCAGCATCTGGGGCTGCTTAACTGGGGGGAAAGGGCAGGGAGGACTAAAGAGATGAGAGGTAGAAGAGGGCTTTGGGGAGCAGTCTGGTGCAGAAAGGGCTCACCTCATCCTCCAGCAGAGGAAGCCTGCTCTGCATTGGTAGGGTACCAAAAGGTAAAGGATTGACAAGACCAGGCTTAACATATCTCAGGCATCAATCACTCTTATTATTAATATAGGTCAGTGGATAATGTCCTGCCAAACAGATATAAAAGCAGCAAATATCACAAGGCTAAAAATCACCCAGGCACTACAAATAATACAGAAACAGAGAAATTAAACTGCTCTCAGACTGTCTCACTACAAAGGCCATTGTGGTAGACTCCTTTTCTGAAATAGGGAATTTCAGCATCTCAGCACATTTTTGAGAACTTGGTACAAAAAAATGGGGAAGCTTAACAGCACCAAAGTAATTCTGTCAATGAGGGTATCTTCCACTAGACCTCATATTCAGTAATGGCTGCTGTGGAATATGTGTATCCTACAGATAAACACAGATTTGTTCTCTGCAAAGATTGTCTGGAAACATGGGAAGATACTTTTGTCTCTGTCCTTTAAAATGGAGACCAAAAACTTCACTTACACAGTTGCCCTGTAGTCGGGGAAACTTGGTGCTTATTCACAGTTCCGATCAAGTCTTGTTCCCTTGGAAATATTAGAGATAGTAAGAATTCAATTTTTTTTTCCTGAATTCTATCTTCAAAAAGCACTTTCTGTCTCTGAGGGTGCCTGTTTACAATAGGTTGACAGGAACACAAAGCAGCAGCAGCAATGATTCATGTCAAGCTTACCGCAAAAGAGTAAAACTTTCCTTGCAGCATTTTTCCCCTGTCTAAAACCACTGATGCGCTGCCAAAATTATCCTGGTACCCAGTGTACGAGATCTTGGTGAGCAGACCGTGATGAGGCAGAACAGTCAAAGATTTGGCTAAAAATGGAAATGTTCTAGAACTCCTTGATCACCTCATCAAGACCCTGGGCAAAGTATCACTGGTGGAGCTGCCTTAACAGGGCTGTCAAAATATCTCCAACAAAAATCTTCCTCAAAAGAATATTAACAAAACTAAGCAGCCATTGGTAAAATCAACTACTCTGACATAGATTAGAAATCAAAAGACAGAAAACAAAGCAAAAATAATGTATGAAATTTCAGCATCACAGGTAGTTAATGTTTAGGTATCTCGTTACCTGATTGGGTAAATAATGCTGACAGTTTTTGCAGCAGTATAAAAAAGAAGTGAATTGAGTATAATCAAAAAAGAGATAACAGTTTATCCATTCAGATAAATGCTCTGCATTTAGATAAACATGCACAAAATTTTTAATTCGTGTTTACATGTAGGGTAAGACAGACCACAGTTGCTAACCTCTGCCTGCAGCAATAATGAAGCCATTTCATTTGCATGTAGAGATTTAATTTAGGTTCTATAAACAAAACTGTAGATTAGAAAGACTGAAAAACACACTGCTTTATCTGCTGAATTTCCTCAGGGCCAGAAAGAGAGATGATTTCCACAAATCATCTGCAAAGAATCTTATTTTCCTGGAACAAAATAGTGCTATGCACCATTTTACAATACTTAATGAAATCCTTAAGCTCTTGTTGCAATCCTTCTCACATGAGGAGAAGGACCTTACAGTCTTATAGTTCTTGCAGGGTTTTTTCCTCTTTGCAGCCAAATGCAGTGTGTTGTGAAGGTGCTCAATACCAGGCAGAAAGAAGCTGCTTCACTGCTAATAATGATATTTTCTTCAGGACTATGATACATCCATAAATTTTTCCAGCAAGAAAATCTAGCAGCCACTCAGGGACAAGCTATAGGACAATTGCAAGGGCCTCACCAGCTTTGAGGCAGTGAGAGTCCTTCACAAAACCAACTGTTCAGGAGCAAATCCCATCACCTCTCCACCTCCCCCTCATCACTGCCTTACACACACAAGCAGCAATCAATCGGCCCCCAGCTGGCAGACGCACTATTTTTTCTATTTAACAACCTCCAGGGTGGTCTCTTTCACTAATCCCCCGGGCTGTACAACTGAGCTGGATCTGAAGTAGCTTCTGCAGTCAGCTGTTGGGAGGTACATAAAATGTAGCAGCCTTGCTTGTTGGCAGCATTACATTCCTGCAAGTATTTTCCCCATAGCCCCCTCTCAAGCATACCTTTACACTTTTCTTGAACATTATGCATTTGTTGCTTAACCTTTCTGAGATTAGAATGAAATTTAAAAGACGGATCAGGGCAATGAAAATAGCATTTAACTGTAACACTGTTTTACCCCTGAAAGTTTCTGGTACAAATCTAAGTTGAAAATGGAGAAAAAATACAACAGTTTTTAAATCAACCAATTTGAAATATGGCAGTATCCTGTACAAAATGTAAGCCCATGAATTCTCCAAGTGAAGCCTTCTTTGCAGTGCCAAGCAAGGTCTCTCAGCTTGTGGGAGCAGCTTTACCCCTTTGCCCCTCGGAGCTGACAAAGCTGGACTGGGCTCAGTGCCCATGGAGGGTCCCCTCTGGCAGCAGTGTGAAGCATAACTTCCTCCTCCCGCCTAAGTGCTCTCTTTATTGGGCTTGAGCAAACGCACAAAACTGACCTTTAAATCCTGGATATGTTCACCAGGCCAGCTTCTCACTGAGCAACTTCAGTGCTACCTGACATTAGCATCCAGCAGGTTCAGTGATAGCTCAGAGACACATTGTCCCCAAGCAGAACTCCCACAGATCCTTCACCCTCAGATCTGAATATCATGGGCTATATCCTCAGATAGCCAAGCTAATACCACTCTGGTGCTTTATAGTATTTTATACATGCTGTGGTCCTGGCCCATTTTTTCAGCTTTATTCCCGAATCACTTGTGTAAGCAGTGTCAGAATTTGGTCCTAGGAACAAATAATATTTTTTGAAAATAGATTCCTGGAAGATGAGGTAGAAATGTTTGATGCTGTTGAACCTTAAAAAAGGATTTAAGTTAGCTAAGCTGATTGGAAGGAAAACCAGCTAAAATCCTGATAGTAACATCAGTGCATAAAACAGAGCACTCCTAAAATAAAATTAAAATAGGTCAGAAGTTTTCAAACTAATACTTTCATTCATTCTGTCTACTGGAATAGGTTTTGTGGAATCACTCATCATTTTAATGCCCTTAATTCATCCTGTTTAAGAACCAAATATTACATAAATTATTATCAAAGTTTTCTTGTAGCACTTATTTTTAACAACTAAAGAATTATTACCAAATATATACACCATACACATTAAAATGTGCAGAGACCACAAAACATTTAGATTAATACTAATGAGATAATCCACCTGCCTATTTCACTGCACAACAGCTGCACAGATTTAAAAGGGTTCAATTAAACTTTATTCAGTGCATAGATAATTGATCCAACGTGGAGAATGATGTCACTGGTAGGTTAAAAATTATGTTTTACCTTTTAAAATAAAATTGCTCCATTAGAAAAACTAGAAATATAAACCTGACACATAAATCATTCTGGTAACTTTGTTTTATAGAGCAACAAAAAAAAGGAAAATTAAGAAAATCACAGCAGATACAACATGCAGATGCCCATTATTTAATGTCCTCTCAAAAAGTGGAAATAGAAATCTAAATGAGACATTGTTGTTGCTCTCCTTCCACATGGGAACTACAATTACTCTTTGTTATTTTACTGTATTTGTTTTTATTTTTTTTCTGACATTTTCAGCTTCCATTTTCTTAAAGGGTTTGTCTTCCTGCTCTCCACAGCAATGAAACACCACTGTTTTCCTATAATTATCCTAATTTTAGATGGCACCAAAGTTGTGTAAAATTATTTTTTAATAAATAGAGAATAATTAATCTTTAAAGCCTGCCCACCAGATGCCTGCGGCACTCTAAGGTTGCTGTGGGAGTGTTTGGTGGACCAGGAGAACACATTCAGGACTCCACTCCAGGCTGCTGAAGATGAAAGCACAGCTTCTTGCCAATTTTTTATTTCTCTGTATTTATGGTAGTGAATTGCAAAATACATAATTTCTTGATACAACATAGCATTATTTTTGACACTGCTAGCAGCAGTCAATAATCTGCCATTCTATCCACTTCATGTCAAGATATTACAAATATTGTTAGAGAGAAAGGACAAAATATAATAATCATCTATCCACGGAAACATTACTGTAGTTTTCATCCTTATGACATTTCAGTAGCTGTGCAGAGTTAGTATTGATTTTAAGCTTTAATCACTGTCAAAGTGATTTCAGAGAGAAACTGAGGAAAAGGGATATGCCACCAATAACAGGTTTCTCCATCACAAAAGGCACTTTAAAGAGCTTCTGACTCACCAGTATGTTTTATGGTCATCAATATGAAGGAACTGCCTGCTCCCTGCTTAGTTCAGGGCCTCGAATACTTCTGGGCATGTGAGGGCTGACCCAGAGGTACAGCTGTTGGATGCACTTGCAGCACCTGAGCCAGGTATCCACAGTCCTCACTCCTGCCAGAGATAGGATGATCTGCAGTGCTACTGGTGCATCTTAAAGTGATGGGGACTTTGGACTCAATTCCTTGAGTCACCTGATCAATATATTTCAGAAAATAGTGGTTGGAGATAAATTTCATCAAGCTGGATTAACCACTCAATCATGATACTCTTTAATAGCTAGAGTATGATACATTACAGTAAGTATGTATCTCCTTCCCATTGTATCTGTAAATCTTACTATTGTTCTGACTCCAAACAAGAAAAACAGTGCTTGAAAAAGAACCCCTCCTAAAAGAGTGTTTTTCCTTTACCTGTGTATAGCTGTGCACGTTACATGAGTTTTTGGTGAGTGAAATAGAGCAAGAAGTGCATGCCAACACCATGTGCAGAGGTGAACATACCTAGAGAATAAATCAAACTCCAGAGGGTTTAAGAAGACCTTACTGAGATTCCCTTTCTTATCTATGATTTTGGATTGTTGCTTCTTGAAATTTGGTGTAATTAAAGTTACTATAGATATATTTCAGACAGACAGATATATACACTTATTAATATACAAACACATACTGTTGTTCTTGACTGTGAGGGTATATGACTATTGACACTGTCAATTTTTATCTCATTACTCATCACTGCTTACTCCAAGTGCTAATAGTGTATTTCCACAGAGTTTGTGTGTGCTGCAATGTAAATTCTGACATTGCTAGTGTCAGTCACTAATCTAACTCATTCAGTTCATGTCAAGATGATACATCACAATGCTCAGCAACTGTCACTCCTGCTTTAAATAGATCTACATTTTCCTCAACTTTACAATTAAACACACCTACATATATGCATCTTCAGTTCCACATCAAGTTCCACTTTAACAATATGAAGATGAAAGTAAACCAAAATATTTTTCAAAGCAATTACTAGATGGGATGGGGGCTTTCCAGGATTGGTTTGGTTTGATTTTTACAAAACCCTTTGAAAAAAAAAAGCAAACTGAAAATATCCAGACACATTTAAAGTTGTTTGTACATCCATATTTTTCTCCCCCAAACATAAAAAGCACATTTTTTTGTCACCAAATTGTCTCTTACATGTGCTTACTAGCACTGGTTTGTAGTGCATCCAAATTGATGTTAAAAATCATCTGTTTAAAAATGTTTACTAATATCAAGGGTTAACTGGAGTATTTAAATAATTAAAGTCACTTTGGTTTTGAACATAATTTTAAAGGAAAATCTAAGATTGGTACAATTTAATCCTCTCCCTTTTCTGGAATTATTCCTCTGTATCTCTGTTTCTGTGCTTTAGTTATTATGTTATTTCCTGAAGCATGTCAAAACTATGCTTATTCTTTCTTATGCTTCCCAAATTTTTCTGTATTTTTTGTTATAGAGCTCCTGATGTTATACGCTATTCTTTCTTTACCTAAGTTTAGCATCCCCTTTGTGGAATGATAACATTCCCTCTGTGTTTAACATAAACTTGCTTCTTTCTCTTGCCCTGGTCTGGCCAGTGGTGGTACCTCGAGGAATGTGGTGCTGTTTGGGCAATTGTGCATGTCCTTGTTTTAGCCTCACAGGCTGAGCACTCCTCTGAGAGCCAGGGCCAGGGAACAGGTTTATGTAAAACACCCCAAGGACAGCACCTGTGCCTCTCTGCCTGTCTGCATCAGCCCAGGTGTAAACTGGTCTGTGTTTGGATCAACAAGGAAAAAGAATTGGCACAGGGGCTGTTGGGCTTTTCTTTGTACTTGACAGGTGCTAAGGGAAATACTTCAGAGGACACTGGCGAGAGCAGGTTAAGTACTGAACCTATAAAAGAGATATAGCGTCATCATACGTATACATTTCTGGAAAGCCTGAGTTCCCAGCCAAACTATCTGCATTAACATGTTCCTCAAGAAAGTGTACTTACATTTCTTATCCTTTGCAGTTCTAAAAGGCAAGTTTCTGTAATACAGAGAGCCCAGAAAAATATGTATTTTTTGCAAAGAGAAAACAGTTTTTTGAACATGAGAAAATAGTTTTCTCTTTTCAATTTTTCTCATTCACATTCAATAGTGGTTTAGTCCTCAGCAGGACTAGAACCTTGAATGTTTTAAAGAAATGAGATTTTGAAACAAAGAAGGTTTAAATAATAGACAATTTAGTGCAGCATCTGTACAATATAAATAGTATCTCTCACTATTAGCAGCAGACGAAGCTGCATTGATCTGGACACAAACAGACTTAAGCATAGGGAAATCTCTGGTACCCATGAAGTGGTTTTGGTTGAATCTATTCCAATTATTTCATTGATTATGTGCATTTTTTTCGCTACTGTATGAACTTACACATGTATGAGAACTTCAAAGAAACACATCCAGTGCCTAGCAGAATTTTCAAAATAATCTAACCTTTTAAAATCCTATTGGGAGCCTATGTATGTTTTTAAATGCCTAAACATCCTTTAAAACCTGACCATCTGCAACCATAATTTTGTCCTCATATAAGAACGTGCAACCTAGTTTTTGAATCTTTCTCCAAATTTTGTGGCTGTCTGACAGTACATTTATGCCTAATAAAATACAAGAGAAAGGGAACTTCAGTTTTGTTTTCATACAGATTTATAGAAGAATGCATTAAAGCATGCAAGTTATTTGTGTGAAGTAAGCAGAAAAAAAAGGGGTAACACACTGATCTATATTTTTGCTTATTTTGCATAATTGAAGCAATGATAAAAAGGAGCAATTGTGATTTAGTCCGTTGATCTAAGAAGTAAATGCCTATTTACAATGGTCCAAGCAATATGACAGATGAACTTTTAGGGAGAGCAGTAATGCTCTTCTAGGTAACATAAGAAAGCCTAAATAAGTTTTATATTAATGAAATTACTTAAATCCATTGAATCAGTAAAACAAGCCTGGTTTTACACAGTGCAACTGAGAACAGGATTTAACCTATAAACTAATTTAATTTTATGGATGAGCATACACAACACACAGATAATAATGGAAAATGAAGAATTCACATTTCCCATGGCAAACATAACTCTCGATTGCAGAGATGTAGATTATATGAATGATTAAAATGTAATAGTAGTAAAAAATACTACCTATCACTTGGAGGTCAAATTTTAATTCCTGCGGGAACGATAACTTTGAAATTTCTGATGCATGTATTTAAATTTTCAGACATAATGTTGATTTTCATGTTGAATGTAATTTAGCTTTTGGAATCACACATATGTTCCCATTCTCAGTTCATCTCTCAGTAAAGTGTGGTTTTGAAGTAAGAGTGTTTAATATGACAGCCCTGGCATACCTCTGATTAATTGAGCTTCTTTCTAGGAGTTATACACACCACTTGATACCTAAAAGTCTGACCTGCTTTGAGTTAGGACTTGATCATCACTACTCATTCCTCTCATGAGCAAACAAGCCTAATGACAGTGTTATGGATTCAGGAAAGGTTTCAGATGCAAACATGATAGGCTGCACAGCTAAGACATACATATATCCTTTATTTAAGATGACAAAAAACTTAAACAGATCTTTCAGTACTGTCTCATGCAAACAGAGTACATCACTAGCCTGGACACCAAGTTATTTAAAGCTATTATTTAGTACTGTAATAAGTAGCAATTTAAATACAAGGTAAAATCATTACATTGTCTTGTTTACTACTGATGTTAATGTCAAGCTGACGTGTAATGCTCCAAAAAAAGGCAGCCTATGATTTGTTATCATTAAACTGTCAGTTCTGTCGTGTTAGGCATAGATTCATACTATATTTCTTTCAGCATATCCCTTTATTTTCTATCAGTCAAAAACTGAAGTGTTTTAATTGTGTCTCTGCTATTTTTCTATTAACTGTTTCGTGCATTTTTTTCTCTGGCCTTTTAATTGCAGTTTAATAGTGGTCATTAACACATTAAGGGGTGTTAGAAGAACATTTGAAGTCCTCTTGACTTCTACCAAAGTTGACACTTCAATGCTAGAGTAATTTCAGCTATTCATTTATTTAATAGTGACCTATGCAAATGTGGAACCATGTCATTTTACAAATTGACTGTAATAATTAACTAGAAAGGCAGACTAAAATGAAACAGGTTATAATTAGAATAAAACTGCTACAGTATTACGTCAGCTAGAATAAAATAATCTCAAATGATTAAATTGGTTTCAATTATTAAGAATCAGTTTAATGTACCCACTGTTCTGATTTTTTACATTTCTCTTTTTTGTGTGCATTAGATGTCACCTCATACAATTTATGCATTTTATTCATCTTGGTAAAACAGGCATTACAAAAGTTTAATTAAGTAGTAAAAGATTTCATATTATTCTGTTGAATTCTAAATTAATTGCAGAAAGAAATGATAGTGCATAGTACATACCATTCACACACATTTTGATTAGATGCATCTATTGTTAGCTAATATTTCTCTATCCCAGTGTATAGATAGAGGTACCGGTATAGAAGAATATGTAGGTATACACATGGAAAAAATGGTTCTGGCTCCCACAGTATGTTTTTAGCACACATGAACAATATAATTTTCAACTATACTACCTAGATCTTAATCTTCAGGGCACTCATATCACTGTTCATAATAAATATGGAATTTTGAAATTACATTTTCCTTAAAAATTTCACCTTGCTTATTCAGCTCATTTTGCAGATTGTGCATATGCAGACAAACACTTAGATGCTTGCAGGTACACACAAGCCTACATAAGATAGACATATTTGATAATAAGCAGCATGCACAGTTACATGTTGAGATGACAAGAAAACCTTATTTTGATCTCAATTTTCAACACGGTGTTTTTTTGCCAAATCTGTTTTCTTTGGCTCTACTTGCCATTTGTTAACTCAGCTTTGAGCATGCTGCAAAATAATCCTATACATTATATGGGCATTAGGGTGGACAGCTTCTGATTTAAAGCAATTGTATTTAAGATTGAGTTTCTTCTCTCTGCATATACAGTTTAATATCACTGTTAAATAAAATTAGACTTTTTTTTAATTGAACAAATCTTATTGTATTGCTTGGTTGACTGGCCAAGTACCTTCAAGGATTATGCTTCACTGTTTTGCAGTGAGGCTATAATCTCTGATGCTTAGGTTTGTAACTATACATCAGACTATAGCATCATTGACAAAAGTTACTATTTTAAGATATATTTCCCATTACTCCTCTGATGTGTTGGGTTTCAGCAGGGGCAGTTAAAGCAGTAACTGAGTGTTTGCATCCTGTATTCATCATGGCTTTGACAGGACTTTTACAGTGTCCTTTATGCAGTGATAAACTGTATTATGGTAATCATGTCAGTGATCTCAGGAACATGACTGTGCAAGTGTCTCCATCAGTAGAAAGATTTTTTTTTTTTTTTTTTAATATTCTTGTATGCAAAAAATTTGGTGACCTGAGATATCATCACCAGAAGAGTATTTGGAAGAAAGAAACCTTACTGGTAAGCTTGATGACAGTTTCAGCATGACAAGCTTAAGGGAACTTAGCAACATACACACCCCACAGATTTGGTTATGAAATTGAATGTGTTCCATGGCATCTCAAGATCAGTGGAAAGCCTGAGGTCCCAGATAGTTAGCCTCTTCTCCAGCTTCTCAGGAAATGGTTTTGGCAACCCATTAACCTTTGACCACAGGCCACCAGACAAGCTGTTTAAAATCTCAGAACCCTTACCTTCCATATCTTTCATGAAGCAAGATGCTGACTGTGGATGCAGTCAGTATTCCAGGTTGTGAAGGAGCTCTCTGACTTACCTGTCACACCCTTACTTTTCTTAGGGGTCCTATGAATTTGCTAAGATCACTTCAACACCTTCCAAATGGAATTAGACTTCTTTTTATTGTATTGTAATTAATGTTATGCAGTTAAAATAATTTATTTATTATTAATTACATTTTCCAAATGTAATTAAATTTCTTTGCGTGGAACAAAGACAATCAGTAGATCACAGTTAACTGTATTCATTCCACAAAATATAATTAATATAGCAGATTATGGTAGCTCAGTACAAATAACCAATTCCTGAATCTTTACACCTGTTAAATATGGATAATTTACACAAATAGTTACTTTGTCCTAAAACAATTGCTTTGCAAACCTTTGTGATGCATTTGCTGGAAACCTGTTTTTTGAGCCCTTCCTATCACATTTCAGCAAACATCAAACAGCCCAAAGATGGCACGTGTAAGAATCTGAAAAATGCATCCCAACTTCTCAAAGAAATACGGAAAAGGAAATATTGGCATGTGCAAACTATACAATAATGTACACAGAATTTTACAATAAAATAGTCTAAAGAAGGCTTGTCACTCTTTGTATAAAAGATCAAGGAAGATATGGCTATTGTGGGACTGATGTGCAGCAGGGATGTCCAGTTGCTGTAGCAGGAAGTTGAGAGGCAGAGTGACTGAGTAACATTGCTGCTAAACCTTTGGCAAACAATAAGATTTCTCTTAGTCTCCAGTCTACAAAGTACCTGCAACCTGCACCTCACCCCTAAAAAAGAAAAAGCATGAAATAATGTCAATGCTTGGCATGTGGTCTAAACTTTTTTAAAATTTAGAAGTCCTCTCCTGGGGCTTAGTGTCAGTGGAGAATGAAAGCAGCTACTCTGAGCTATACCAGCTAGCTGAGCTTTAAGGCATCCATGGCACTATGTAAGTTAATGATGGGATTTAGTTTAGATGACCTAGCCTTTTTAAAATTACTTAGTTTTAGTTCAATTCTACTATCACCAACATTCAGCCAAAGCATGGAGCAAAAACAACTACCTATCCTGTTCATTATCCTGAAACTTACCCAGTTTCTTACACAGTTTCTTATTTATCACTGCCATGGCAGTAGAAAGAAGAGTATAAAATTAATCACTCATGTTGGCCCAGCAAATATGTCTCAAAACATTTATAAGGTGTTGGCTGAATAAGACCCTTATGTGTTGAAAGGAAAAAAAATCAAAATAAACTTCTATGACCCGTTCTTTTCTTACTCTAATTACTTTAAAGGTGAGAAGGTGAGAGAAAAATGTAGGTTATGAAATCCTCCATGCAGGGGAAGACAAACCAAGGATCCCAAAAAACAATACTACTGCTGCAGCTCACCCTTCAGTTCTGGTAATCTTCAGTTTACTCGACATCAGCCCTCTGCTTTCACCCCCAACAGAATGCTGTCATCAGTTATGTTACCCCCACTCAAAGCTTTCATGTTCTTCCCTCTAGTACAGTGACCTTAGTAACCACCCTTAAGTCTTGAAGTCACCATCATGTTCAACAAAATCAAAGTCCCTACTCACAAAAGTCTTTATTTTATATGACTGAATCAACAGGAACAGTAACTTATCAAAAGAGAGAACAAAAAAGAAAATTATATAGAAACATTCTTTATCCCACGATGACTCAAACAACTCTTTCCATGCTAGTTGCAGCACTTGACTGACAGAAGTTGATTAATCCTTCTTTGTTTTGTCAATTTTTTTCAGAATAACTAAGGAGATCTTCCAGCTTTACCTGTCTAGCAACCATCATTTTGAACTCTTTGAGCAAGCTAGCTTTGATGATCCATCATGTTTACATGCCTTTTCACTATTTTTTTATACTCTTTTATGACCAGCAATAAAGCTAAAAATCTCCTAACTGTTTTCCTTTTTCAAAAATAGCATTATGCATGTCTTCAATAGTAACCATGTCTTCCCTATACCATGTCTAGGAGTGGAGTCACCAAGTTCAATAGTACCAGTTGCTGGACTAAATGGTAGACTGCAGAGTCATGGAGAGAGCCCAGCTGGGCTATAAGCAGAGGTTTCCACAGATGGAAGGAAAGAACCTGGAGTATGATACAGAATCACCTTCCTTTTTTTCTATTTTGTGTGATCTTTTAGTCACTAATAGCTGTGTACCCTCAAAGAGCAATTTGCTATGGAATGAAAAGGTTCTTATAAACCTGACTGGACTGAAGTAGGAGAGCTTGTGCAAGCAGAGGTGGTATGCTTGGATTTACAACAGTCATGGCACAACAGGAGTCCATGGCATTTATGTGGAAGAGTTGGGTTTTCTCCTGGCAAATGTCATTCTCATTGTGAGGTTTTTTCCTCTCGTAAGACCTTGTCTGTTGCATAAAGCAATTTATGTCTTCAGAAACAGCAGTGACATCAGTGATGGGTGACATAGATTATCCCTCTAGTAAAAATTTGGTTGATGAAGCGAAAAAAGTTGTTTGTAGCTACAGGACTGATTGCGGCTACTAGCTTTTTCCTTTTGTAATTCTCATTTCTCAACTTCATATGAGATTGACATTAAGTTTTGTCACTGACAGCTTGCCTATTTCAGTGAGATTCACGCAAAGGAAATGTGTGAAAAACTGAAATGAGAAGGGTCTGTTTGTAGACGGTTGTAAGGCAGAAAAATAATATATGTGTTGAATGTGACTAGGCAGAACTTGGGAAACAAAAATCCCATTACTTCTTTCCTTTTTGCTAAAGGCATATTTGACTTTGCTGTCAATAGCACTTGTAAGGGTGAAAAGAAAGAAAGTGTGCACCCATATTGCTAAACTTTGACTACTGGCTCAATGTATCAGTGCACATTTGGATACGAATGCATTTTTCTGTCAATGAATATACAGCAGAACTGATTACCACAATGGAGATAGATATATTCCACATTTAAACTTGCTTCCAAATTTTACAGCTATTTTTGTCACAGTTAAAATGCCAGCTGTGGATGTGAACACCTACAGATTCAGCCTGATATCCAGTGTGACTCCAGATGTTCTCATCTATCTTTATGATTTACTTCTGTATTGCTATCTTCAAGTCTCCTTGATTCTTTTTTTTGATTTGCACATAGTATTAGTCTGCCATTTAACTTTAATTTTTTAAGCTAACTAGAAAGAAGGAGCTGAACAAATATAGGAAACATTTTCTTTGAGTATCCATTTGAATTAAACAGCCAGGTAACATTTGACCATGTTTGTGACCCTTTCATGTTTGCTTTTCATGAATTTTCAAGTGTTTGATCTCTGTTAGGGAATGGATTAGCAAAAAGCAAATTTGTAATTCAAATGCTGGAAACTACACCAGCACCAATTTAAAATTGTATATTCAGATATTATATTTGAAATTTGAAATTCACATTGATTTGATTAATAAAGTGAGTTGCAGCCAGCTCATGTGTCTCTGTATGTCTGCTATTTCACCTGGGGAGGAAAACGATAAGGTCTTTTCAACAATCTTTATACCTAAATTTAGTCCTATTTTTTCAATTCTGCTTGTGTCCTGGTGTGATTGAGTGCAGCCTCTGGGCTGTTCTAAGTTCTATCAATTGTGAAAATCACCACCAACACTGCTACAATTTAGGGGTGATGAGCAGATCAAATTGGCCAGGTTGACATCTGGAAAAAACAACTGAAGTCAGTGAAGAAGATGTCTGACTTAATTATTTGTAGTTTTGGTATGGAATGTACCAGCAATATGTTTATTGATTCTAACAATTCTTACCTATTTTTAAAATGTACAGTTTCACAAACAGTTTGGGAACATTGAAAAGTGACATTTTAAGACTAAATTATTAATTGCAAATTATTCACTGAGTTCTGATAACATAGATAAAACTGGGTATTCCTTTCATCTCTGTTGTCTTGCAAAGACAAGGGCAAACTGTGTGCTGTCACTTGATAGAATGTGAAGATGCACCAAAAACACGTTCCCAGTGAAATACAAACACTGCAGTTGTATTTGCTGTGTTCTGTATACATGACTGCTTAAGAGGTAAAGCCTGAAATATGGTGGAACCTTCTGAAGCTGAGAAGTGTTCACAGGAAATGTTTAATTTTTTTTCAGGATGAGTTTTTTGATGCATCTTCTCTTACCACCCATTCTGCCTCTTGGGCAATCAGCCAACATCCGTGGGGAAAATGGTCTTTCTTACTATTCACAATAACTCTACAAAACTTCAAAGATGTTTGATATACACTAAGAGAAGTTCTAATTTATTCTGTTTTCTTTCAATACTGGCAAAACTCCTTGATCTCTACATTCTTCTGTCAAATTCACGGCCTGTCCCCTCTTTCTTTCTCTTTTTTTCCCCTTTCCCAATGGATGCATTTACTAAAGAACCAACATATTAAGGAGCATATTATCTATGGACATTGGAGGATGTCAGAAAAAACTGACTTTGATAAAAAAGGCTGTTTTCTGTCCTATATACACTCTTTATTATTAATGCAAAATGATTTTCCTCAGTCAGACTTTGTCCTCTTTTTTTTCTGTTAAAACAAATAAACAAACAAACAGTAGCAGAAAAAGAAAGAAAAGAGAAATGGTGATATCCCTTCATCATTCACTGATATAATGCTGAGATCAGCATGTCAAGGATGTTGAAGTAGAAAACAGAGGCAAATCCATGGTAAGTGAAAATGAAGGGCCATATGTGAATTTTTCAGAGCTACCAGGAACAGAAAACATAACCTGATCTACAAACACATCTCTGCTCCATCAGTGAGCAGGGAACTAATTCTTTGGCATATGCCATTCTTTCCAACTGACTTTCAGAGCAGTGGTACGTGCAAACGATGGGAGACATTTTATGCTATGGACATGAATGTGTTAATATGGAAGACTTTTCCTTTTTTTTAGCAGTGTTCCATAAACTTCTTGTTTTTGTTACTGTGAAACCATTCCCCAGACTCAGGCATTTACAAGACT
>VXBC01000949.1:731105-753605 GCA_013399945.1 Ploceus nigricollis | reverse complement strand
ATAGAAATAAATGCAGAAGTCAAGGCTGCCCTCCTAACAGTTATGCTAAGCCAGCTGTTATTTGCTGTTTCCTAAGAAATGAAAGAATTTTACATGGCCTTACAGAGCTGGCTTCAGCTTCTCCCTTTGCAAATGTGTCTGTAGAGATTCTGATATCATTCTGTCTGTCTTGCTCAATGCATCCCAGCACCAGAGCTTTTCAGCATGAAATAAAAAAATAATGATATTGATAATGATATGGACCCATAACAGAAAACCCCAACTAATGATATAAACTATGGCGTAACTTAGATTTCTTACAACTTAGATTTCTTANAGTTCAGCCTGGTAGTCTCTTTTCAACAGAGGTCCAAAGCTGAAATACCACAGTAGATTTCCAGGCACATAGTGGCGCCTTTTGCAGATTTATTTGGGGTAACTTGAATAGTGCATGCCAATAATCTGTTCCTTTTATGAGCACTAAAGTCCACAAAATTCATGTGAAATAAAGAAAATATGGTTTTGCTTCCTGTAGAACCTGTTACGTGGAAAACTGGACCTGATAATTTAGCTGAGTGAGCAGAGTTTATATTCCAGAATAAAACGTAAGGGGGCTGATTAATCTCTGACACTATCTACAATTTAATCAGTATTTCACCAGAAATTGATTTGGTACAAGAAGTTTACTGCATATTTAATATCTCACCCTAAAAATATTGATCAAGAGAGGAAGGAAAATTAACTTTGAGAAAAACACAAGAAATAGAAATAAATGCAGAAGTCAAGGCTGCCCTCCTAACAGTTATGCTAAGCCAGCTGTTATTTGCTGTTTCCTAAGAAATGAAAGAATTTTACATGGCCTTACAGAGCTGGCTTCAGCTTCTCCCTTTGCAAATGTGTCTGTAGAGATTCTGATATCATTCTGTCTGTCTTGCTCAATGCATCCCAGCACCAGAGCTTTTCAGCATGAAATAAAAAAATAATGATATTGATAATGATATTATAATACTAATACTACTAATAATAATAGCCATCACCACCACCACCACAACAACAAAAACTGTCATATAGTTCCTCCTTTTTAATGTACAATTTTTTTTGTACAAGAAAAATTTTCTATTTACTTTACTTGTGGAATATTGCCTTCACACACTGTAAAAGGGTAAAAATTTTTCCACACTCTTAAGAAACTTGAGGTAGAAGCTCCTTTGCCTACTTCAGGTCTTTAACTCATGTCAAAAATTTTTGCATGTGGCAAAGAAAGCGTCCTGAACCATAAGCTTAAAGTTTCCTGTGGAGGTAACTGCTTGGAAAGAAACTTCAAGAAGCAGAGGCTGCCAGTTTATTTTAGCCATTAAGCCTTCCTTAGCTGTGCAGGGTCACTCTGAGCCTTTAAGTAAGCCTGTTCCTCTTCATCAGCTTGATAAGGAATCAGAGCTGAAGCTTTAGGACTGGCTTTTGAAACACACAATATCAGGTGTCTAAGTTAACCGGACTAGGTGCCACCCTGCAGCATTAGGTCTATGTGCAGTAAAATAAGGTTTATAAACAATGTAGCCACAATGAAATCAGTGAGAATATTTATGAAACAAGGATTGTAGAATCAGATCCTTATGATTTTTCTTAGTTTTGCCAAGACCAAAATAATAGTTCAAGTTCACAAACTTCACACACTCACTGAATTGTGCTCTCTAGGATTGTAATTTCTTCTTCTCCAGCAGGGTTCTTTCCTATTACATTCCTGCCCTCCCTTGTTATCATCATTTTATTATGGCATAGATGCTCTATGGGCTTAAGATGAACCCAAACCTGTTGTAGGTAACAGAGCATAATTGGTATCTGATTTTCAATTGCAGCTGGGACAACAGCAACTGATACCATGAGTACAGACACAGGCCTGCTGATCATGACTATAGAAGCACTCAGATTGGGCCAAGCATGGGAGAGAACAGATGTGTGATGTAGGCAATGCCAGAGAATATATTTCTCCTTTGTTAACCTGGGATACTTCATTTCATGTATATATATAGGAGGAGAACATAAAAGTGAGTCTAGCATTTTGATCCATTTTTAATAGTAAATTGCTCAGTGAAACAGGAGATTGGAGTGGGCTTCTCCAAATAAGAAAAAATTTTTAAAAAAAGTTATTCCCTAACTGATTAAGTTTTTTGTCCCCATAATGGATAATTATGGAATAACCCTCTTTTATAAGTGTTTAAAGATAAGAAAATGCTCTCAACAAAGTAAGTAGCTCTCAACACTTACATCTTTTATAAAAGCCTGTGATTTGTCATAGAAAAAAACCCACATACCTGTATTTGATCTGCTTTTATTCAAATTTTTACACTGTGTGCAGAGGGGCATCTCCTTATGGATGCAGTCATTCACCCATCTGGATCTCAATGGAGAATTTGTGAGTGCGAAACTGCCAGCACTCAGCCATGCTGACAGTCAGGCTGTACTATTTAGAGGCATTAAGTATGAACTTGTGTACCTAAAGTTAGGAAAGTGCTGTGGAATTACAAGTTATATGACTATGAAAGCACATGTCCACTGAAAACACACTCGGTGTTTACACT
Organism: Ploceus nigricollis; assembly: GCA_013399945.1. Lineage (NCBI taxonomy): Eukaryota > Metazoa > Chordata > Aves > Passeriformes > Ploceidae > Ploceus > Ploceus nigricollis. The sequence goes on along the minus strand of VXBC01000949.1, from coordinate 751,047 downwards.
TGTTCATATTTTATGGGATTTTGTTTGCACTGAAGGCTGGAGATTTGAAAAAATATTTTTGTGGTTTTTATTTTACTTCTTGAAAATACATTTAAGCAACCAGAATGTGAAACATTGGAATTTCTTAGTGTATAGTTCTAACAAAGGATGAGAGTGGGGAATGGATACAGTTTATTTGTAAATTAAATAAATACATTTCTTCCATACCCTTGAGAGCTAGCTGATTTATCAGTTAATAAAATAATCATACACCACAGACTTGTGCTTCCAATTTATTTTAAAAAGAAATAACATTGCATTTTTGACATATATGAATACAAATGTAACACTAGAGGAAACTTTGTGAGTAACCCTGTATATATATCAGCAGCCCTGCATGAATAACCTTACTTGCTTTTTCTCTGCTATTTATGGGTTGGATTCTGCATAAACACTTATTTCTTCAACAATTCCTAATTTATGTGTATGACCCTATAAACCTCAATGTGACTACTGACTAGAGAAAAAAACTATTCATCTGAATAGAGAATATAGAATGTTTATTTAACACAAGTGAAAAGGAATTTCGTTTTAAATCTGCAATTAGATATCACTAGTATTTACACCTAACACCATAAGCCTAAAATGAAATTGATTTATTAAAAAACTATGTCTGAATGGACTACTTTTCTTGCTTAAAAATGCTGATTCAGATATCAGAACTGCAAAATTTAGACAAATCCAGCCCGTGCCAGACAGAAGTGTTCACGTGCACCTCTCAGAAGAGGAAAGTCCATGTCTCCTAATAGACTTTTTAAAATTTTTCTTTGAATTCTTCTTACATTTTGTGGCCAACAGAACAACAGAAAACCTTTCAGGAAGAATTCTAAACAGAGGTAAGTGAATGGCAGAGCTGGGGTGTCATGTGTCAGTCCAGCCCAGCAGTGACTGCATGAACACAATGAGCATGGATCGGAAATCCTTTGGTGAATATGGGGCTCATTCCTGCAGCCCTCATATGAATAGCTGAAAAACTTCTGTGGGTCTGCTTGCATCAGTAAGGAGTAGTCCCTTGAGCAGACTGGGCCATTTCAGACCCTTGCTTTTGTTTCTGATGTGAAGTTGAAATTTTTGGCATTCCAATCCCCACTCCTCCTGTCTCCTGTTTTAATCTTCTTCTATTTTTTGTACACATGCCTCTCCCTCTCTGCTCTTTAAATTCTCTCTGCTCCCTTCTGTATAGCAGCCTCAGTTCTACTTTGTTATTTTTGTTTCTTGCTTTGTCCTCCCTCCATCACTACTCCAGACACTTCTCTCCCCTTTGCTAGTCTGTTTGGCTCCTTGGGGACCCTTAACACTCCCCCACAACTGAGCAGATTCTCATTTTCAGTGATATTTTAAAATCTCTAGGCTATATTCTCTTCTCTTGAGAGAACATTAAAAACAAAGAAAAAAATCCACAAAACAAACAAAAAACTGCCTTTCTTCAGAAACTCCCCTAACTTAAACTCAGAAACTTCTAGCCAAATTCTCTTTTCAAAGGGACCAAGGAGATTGAGACCTACAAGGATGCCAGGGCACACCACCCACTGAAGTTCACAGAGTCACAGGCAATTGCCAGAGGCCCTTGGTCTCAAGTGATCAATCCCTTCTGCGGGGCAGGAAAGCCTCCTCTCCCATGCCAGCAGTGCAGCCCTCTGACAGTACGTGCAAATGTTGGTGTAAAATTTGCTGTCTGAGGGCCAGACAAGGTTGAATTCGATGAGAATCTCACTACTGATTCTGCTGTATTGTGGTTTTAGCCCAGCCAATAGTTCTGCCTCATGCACCCACTCCCCCACACTGGGGTGGGAACTGGAAGGGCAAAAGTGAGAAAACTTGTGGGCTGAGATAAAGACAGTTCAAGAGATAATATGAAAGCCATGTATGCAAGCAAAACAAAACAAGGACTTCATTCACCACTTCCCATGAGCAGGCACCCATGTCCAGGAAAGCAGGGCTCCACCACATGTAACTGCGACTGGAGGAGCCAAGCACCATCATTCTGAAAATCACCCCACATTGCCTTCTTACTCTTCCACCTTTATATACTGAGCATGGTGCCATATGGTCTGGGATATCCCTTGGTCAGTTGGGGTCAGTCCTTGTGCACCTTCAACCTCCTGATTGGTGGGGTGGGGTGAGAGTCAGAAGAGGTCTTGATGCTGTGTAAGATGTTCAGCCATAGCTAAAACTTCCCTGTGTTGCCATTTCTATTTTCAGCACCAATCCAAAACAGCCCCATACCAGCTGCTGTGAAGAAAATTAACTCTTCCAGCCCAAACAGGCATAAGTAGATACTTGAACACCAGGCCTTTGGGAGAGGCACACAAAGGTGTGAGGTGGAAGCTTATGCTTTCTCATGTATATCTGTGGAATAGTTATCAGGAAATCATGATGTGTAACTCCGCTATTTTCAGATTACATTCTGACAGTAATTTCTCCTAAAAATATAAGTTAGTCCAATCTCCTTCAGATGAAAACAAACCTGAGATGAGTGTCCCTTCTGAAAGTTGAAGACTTCTCTGCCCATCCTTCTTCGTATTTCTTTGACCAGAATTTCTGTTGAAAGCCTCCAACTGGGACTACTTAAACTGTCAGTTGCATGGTGTAAATCTGGAGTTAACCCCTCCGCAGTGTTCACAGAGGTTAGCCAAGGACAGATCCTTCCCTCATCAATTCATGTGCTGAAGAGCACCTGGGGACCACCAATACAGAGAGCACAGGCTCATGCCCAGTAAATACTGACGTCAGGGAGAAATGCCTGAGGCAGAAGGACAATAAATAAACAAAAAGGAGAAAGAGAGTAAAGAATTAGACTGGAGAGGGGAAAAAAGGAAGGAGTCAAGCTGGGGGTGATGATGGGTAACTCATTTTTGTACACTCCAAAGGAATGGGTACAGAGGGAACAGGATGGAACACTCACATTTCACCCCATAAAACATTTCAGCTAAGTAATTCTATTGTGTTTAAACCTGGAATTTAATTAACTTATTTACTTTTTTGGTCCAAATTTCATTTCAGTGCATGACATTTAGTGGTGTAAGGATATGTTGTCATATTTGAGTTTTTTATTTTTTAACAAATGCCCATTTTATAATCACATTAAGATACTTTGACTAAGCAGTTGAACTGATTACTCCACACCTCAGATGTGCTGGAGGCATGAGGTGAAATGCACCCAAGGTGTGCATTAATCAACCTTGCCATATAATCTCACTGCTTAATTAAATTCCAAACCAAATAGTTTTGGTGAGAAGGTTAGGAGGGACCACTTTTTCAAGTGGGTTTTGCATGAGCTGTCCACAGTCCATGGAAAAAAATATAAGATATATTTAGAACAATATTTTAATTTGCAATACTTGATTAGATGGAAAGAATGTAATGTTTAAAAAAAAGAAAATGTGATTAAGAAGCTTAAGTGCACAGTATATTACATGAAAATTCTGATCATAAAGAAAGGTAATATCTACTCAAAATTATAATTTCTGTACTTTTGAAATCAACTCAGCAAGAATTATCTACCCATATCAAATTGTAGCACTTGTCAAAATCAACTGTAAAGCATCTCAAGTGCTCTTCTGAATCAACAAAACAGATGTATAGCGATGTGAGGTTGCACTGAAATGGAAATAAAAGTGAACTAGATGCCAGTCATTGCCCTTAATCTCTTGAACCCGGCACTTAACACAGAGGATACCACAGGTCTTTGGGACACTGTTTAGAAGGGGAAGAAATCAAGACTTGAATCTTAATAGCATATGCAAAAACACTCTATAAAATTATTTTCTTTCTGCTATAGTGGAATATCATATGCTCAAAGAGCACCTTGCCTTGTTCATAAACATGAGGCAATGTTTGAAACAGCATCCTATTTCAGCTTTAGACAGGCAAAAACCTGAAATATGTGAAACATAAAAAGGTGTTTAACTTTTTAAAATAGCAATTAAATATGCTTAGAGGTTCAAAAGTCATCATCTCACTCCCTTCTATAAAATGTGCAATGATGTTTATGGTATAACACGTGCAGTGGAATGAGTACAATGAATATAGCCTTAGTTAAGATTACAATATTGTTAGATTTTACTAGGGACTTAACAGATGACAAATGTCTGCAAGCATTAGTCCTTAGAAAACAACAGCTCTAATCCCATCACCTAGGATGTGTGTCTGGAGTGAGCTCCCCTGCAAATTTGTATAACTTGGTGTCCCTGGAATCATGATGAAAATGACTGTTTTTTTCATTGGCTTTGTGATGATGGTGCTTTCCAGGACTGTGATGCACAAAGAGAGACTAAAGGGGGCACAGACAGCAAAATGAATTATTTCTCTGACCTGTCCTGTGAACTGGATAAGGCTCTGAATTTCAGGTAGTGGGATTTTTGTAGGCTCTTGAGGTACTGCAGAATCTTACTGTTTATCAACATTTTACTTGCTTCCCCATTTTCAATCACATTTAACTTGTAGAATTTTTAGTATATGATACAATGCTGAAAATTACTGACTTCACTGCTGTATATAATGAAGCCATGGTAACATAAGTTATACATAAAGTGGTCTGTTTACACCAGCAGCATTATGGAGCTGGCATGCACAGATGATTGTCAAGCCCTTCGTACTCCATGTTGAGAGAAGGTCCAGTTGAACAGAAACTTCTCTCTGGGATGGACCAGGGACCCCAAGCCCCATGAGGGATACCTGGAGGATTAGGCTCCTGGACTCACAGTGACATTCTTCTGTGGCTCAGTTCAGACAAAAAAAACATCCTCACAAAGAGTCCTTGGTCTGGTTTGCTGCCAGTGCGCAGAGGTGAACATGCTCGGTTTTCCAGATGAAGATAGCAACCAGCTACAAACATTTTAGACTAATTTTAATGCATCTTGACAAATTAATTCAGCTCTTTGTGGATTTCATCCATCATTTTCCTCCTTGTCTAGAGTATGCAGAAATAGCAGACTATCAATTCTAGCTCTTGAGACACAAATAAGAGTGTTTGAGGCCTTTTGACTTCAGCACATGTGAAAATTTGCAAAGCTTGTGAGAAACACTTACCCTTCAGGTTATGTCCTGCAGACAGGATTGATTCATGCAAGAGAGGAGACAGAGTGGGATCTACTTTTAATTCAGTTACAACCACTTTCACAGACTTTTTTTATGCAGGATTGTTAACCAAAAGGGCAAGTCTTAATGAAGAACAAAAGAACTGAGCATGAGGTCTCAATTTCTAGTTTTCAATTCTGTTGATTCACTTTCCAAGTGTTTTTTTAAAAAATTGTTATATTAAATACACTGAGAATTACTCCAAATTTCCCAAATATTCCAAAAGTGATTTTACTAGATTCCAGAGGTCAATAGGCTATTATAAAAACAACAACAGAGAAAAGAGGAAATTTAAGGCTTTTGACAACACAAATATATATAAAACTCTAGTAGATACCTACTCAATTCAGAATAAACCACCACCTGAGCAACCAGGAATGGCAGGAGTGAAAAGTTAATCTGAAGCACAAGCAGAACAAAATATTTCTATTCACACTTAGGTTCAACGTGGAACCAGTCATGGCACCATACAAGGATGGGTTATCTGAAAGGTTGCTGCATCCTTCCCCTTCTGCTCAGTCTTCCATCCTTTCACCAGCAGTAGTAGCTAAAACAGAAAGCCTAACTTACTCCCATTTTCCTCTTTAAAGGGGTTTTGTTTTGTAGTTTTTCGTTTTGGTGAGGGTTTTTCAGAAGGGGCTATTGGTGCTTTTGTTTGCTTGGTTGGCTGGTGTTTGCTTGCTTGCTTGTTTTAAAAGGACATTCTGGTTTTGTTTGACACAAAAGTCAGAAATTGGAGCTTTTTTTGCTGTTTTCTAACATTCCCGGAAGCACTGAGAACATAACAGCAAAGGGCGCCCTGTCAGCCTTTAAAGCCCCAATAGAAATATTTCAAGAGGGCTACAGGGCTTTTACAAGACAAAGATCTGAGCTGTGTCCCAGGGGCAGCTTCAGGCACCCCAGCATGAGCAGTCCACTCAGCACTGATGAAGTTTCACAGAGCAGGTGGCCCAGCTGGTGCAGGCCACTTTGCAGCAGGACTCCAAACACAGCCTGGTGCACAGAATATTTGCACAGTACTTGCACCCTTGTCTGCACAAAGGTCTACTTCTTCTTTCTCTCTCAAGCCCAGAGGAAGTCTGGATAAATGTGTAGCTGTTGCATAGCTCACGCTTCTGTGCCAGGCCATGTACACAGAGAGATGGAAATGTGCCTCCAGCACTCCCTGCTCTCCTCTGGAGGTGGCAGCAGGTCCCAGCTACCCACCAGCTCATGCTCAGGCTGTGCAGGAGCTCTTCAGTGGTACAGCAAATTACTTTAAAGATACTTCCAGAGTGAATACTAATTCACTAACTCCATAAGCTTTTGAGACAGTTTTCAGCACTATTTTTTAAATTTGGGCTGACGCTCAGAATTTCTTCCCAGCACTGCATATGATGACACTTTGGTAAATGTATTATTTTTTTTACCTGGCCATACTTCCTTTCCAAGCCAAACACATAATAACAGAAATAATTTCAACTTCCAACTTTTGCCTTACAAAACTGCAGTGGTTGTGAAAGGCAAAGTGACATTACAGCTCCTGTCTATTTTGAATTTCTCTGCATGTTTTTATTTTTGCTTTTTTTTTTTTTTTTTCATTTGGTCTGCATGATCTCTGAAATGCTGAGCAAAATTACATTATCTGTTGCACCACAGTACATATATTGTTGTTCCCAAAGGTTTACTTATAACGTTCACAGCATCATTTATTTTTTTCCTTTCCCCCCATTGTCATTTCTGTACAGATTTAATACAACAGAAACATGGCTTCCACTGGGAGCTACAGGTAGAGCAGTTACAAAGTTCTCTATAATTGGTGTCTGCCATGGCTGCTCACAGTAAGTTATGTAAATCACAGCAAGGACCCACAACCCCTAAAGGCATGAATATTTTTTTTCATTCAGTGCAGAGGATAACTTCAGAATCTTAGTAATAGTCCCCTCCACATCAGGGATCTCCTTACCAGGAAAAGTCAAGGTCTAGAAACCGGCCATGTCAACTTTGCAATTTAAATCCTACTGTTAAAGATGGTTTGGTAGGTATTACAGTAAGTCAATGCATTGTAGGCAATATTAATTTTTAAGATGCATTTTCTCTTCATGGTCCTGCAAATCCATTTGCTTTTGTTTATATTCACTGCAGTAATTCCATCAAAATAAAAATTTGAATATTTATTTACTTTTTCTTTAACAACTCTTTAATTTAAAATGAAATGAGGTGTTGTCAGGGTTTCATTCTAAAATGGAGTAATAATTCCACTGATTTTCTAGTGATGTATTTTAGTTAAATCATGTCTTCCAAGTGATTAAATGTGAAGTTATTATTAAATCTGTTTCCTTTAAAATAGTACTGCAAATGCAAGAACTTTTAGCTTAAATTCAGTAAGTCAACTTCTGTCTTATAATTTTTTATTTCTCCCACAAATCTTGCTCTTATGGGTCATATACACCAGTTTATGCACTATCTATTAGGTAGCTGAATGAATCCTTAAAACATAGTAATTTTCAACTTCTGTTATGGGGAAAAGGTTTCCTAAGCTAAAATCCTCGCTCAAGTTTTCAACTTAATTCAAGAACTTCCTGATGCCCAAGTATCAGGCAAAGCACAAGGGGCAAAAAAGCCAAACCAAAACAAGAAAAAACCCCCACAAGATCAGCAAAGAAAAGAGGATAAATGTTTTTAAAAGACAGTTGAATCTAATTCTTCTGCTACCATTACCAGTAAGAATTCTTAAAAAGAAAAATCTCTTTTGAGAGAGATTTTGATTGGGCAGATAGCCACCTCAGACTGAATCTTAATCTGATATAATAACATTTCTTATTCTACCTCCAACCCTTTTAATCTACTTATTCAGGAAAGCTAAGCTCAGCATATGTAGGTGGTTTTCACCGAGCACCTGTGTTTCTTTATATTTTTATTTTTAAACGTAAGAAGTAAATGCATGCTATACACACACAATATAGTATTGCACGTACCTATAGGCATATACATACACAGTCGTGTTCAGGAACACACACAGAGGCACTTGAAGAAAACCAGGTGTTTCTTAACCACACAATGTTGGTGAGGCAGTGTACCTTAAGCCTGTTTTGCAGTGTGCTATTTTTCTTTGGACTCTAACTCCTGCTCTGTGTTTCTTGTTGGTGCATGCATTACTAAGGCTGCAAGGACACGGCTGAAGCACCCTGGACTGGGACAACCTTTGGCTCACCATGGCTCTCAAGGCTTCAAGGAAGCAGGGATGCAGTAGACAAACAGACTCCCAGGAGGACCCTGGTGAGGATAGGAAGGTGACTTCTAGCCTCTTACTAACAGCTTGGGGCCTTGCACAGCACAAGTCCAAGAGTATGGAACAGTACCAGCCACTAATGCAGCCCAGGCTTAGTAATTTATTTTTCCATCAACTACAAAAGGACCTACTTGTCCCTGTTTTTCATCTCTCTACCAGGTAGACAAGTCAAAGAACAGAAATGGAAGCGACTGGTACAACTATCTAGGACCAATTCAGTGGTTCAGGGGTTCATATGTCTCTGTTCTCTGTCATCTTAGAGGCAAGCGTGAGCTATAATCACCCACATGTCATGCATAGCTAAGTTGGTTACTGGCAGAAACATCATGCAATTGAAATTTTGCCCAGCCCTAGTCAATGAACTATGTCTTCAGGTAACAGATAGCTGTGTCTGGTAGAGACAGGCTGCTGTGGGAACCCCCTTCCTCTATGAAACACGTTACATAGTTTACAGATTACTACTCTTACATAAAATGATGCAAATAAACTGATTTTTCACTTGAAAAATATTGCCTGGAAAGGTCAGCAAAATATATTCAGACCCTAAAGGATGTGTGCAGCTCCTGATCTTGATAGATTTTCAGTGTTGCAAAATTTTACAATTAATTTGTTTACTATTGATAAAACTTTTTTAAGGCTTCTGCAGTTTTTTAAATGTCTTTAAAAATATGAAAACTATGATTATTTTACTTTGGTTATCCAAAATCAAGCTTTTCTAGTAAAATTCCTACTCTCATTTGAGGCCCCAAATCTCAAAAATGCAGGGCCTGGAATACTTATTGCCTCCTGCAGTATGAACCCCAAGGCAGAGTAAAGAGCACCTGATTTTCAAAGTGATTCAAGCCTCCTAATTGCAGGTTTGGTTTTGAGTAGTTAGGAGTCCAAAGGCTTTCTGTGGGCTGAAGTAATATTTGTCTGGAAAAAAATATTGGGGAGTGGGCATAAAATGAAATAAGCATTATAAAAATTTTGCATCAGTTGGTTATGTCAGATGAGTTATGAGAAGGAACACTCTGACATAAGAATGACATAAAGTTAAAACTAAAACAAAACTAGAATGGGTTTGCTTTTGGGTTGGGGTTCTGCAACCTCTCGCCTCCAAACCCTGTATGCTTAATTTCTGTTACTGGAACTGTGTTTTCTACCTCCTTTTTGTGGCCTTTTTTATAAAAGGTAGCTGGTACTCACAAAAAATTTTGGGACCGTTCAAAACTTTTCACAGTTAATTAGTAATGCATGTAGCAAAACACCCGCCCTACCTCTGGGCCTTTGGGGTTGCCCTGGTTCACTTGTAACTGATTTATTTTTTAAGGTTTTCTGGCACACCTCCACCCCAGCTGCTTCCAAGAAATTTCAGCTCAGCGTCAGCTGGGAAAGATCAACTTCACATGCTGACATACAGAGGCAGCCTTAGGAATACTGGGGCCTCTGGTGGGAGGCGCCAATGGGAATCTTTGCTCTTTTTGCTGATCTGGGGATATAGTATCTGCCACCATACGGGGCCTTTTTTAGCATTTTCTTTGAAAGAACACTCACCTGATTATTACACTGTGTTTTTTCCTCAATGAGAAACAGAAATGTTATCTTTACCAGATTTGTGGCTCATTGCATAGGTCTGAATGGTGGATGGCTTTTGCAGGCACCCAAACCCTTTGTTAATAGCTGCTGAGATGCCAAAACAAACATGCTATTTTATAGTCTGGTTAAATTCTACAGAATACAAAAGACGATAGAGAATGATTCTGATCTTTTTCCATATGTCTGAGTAAAGGCTTCCCCTGCAAGTCTACATTTGAAACGGACAGTCACGAATTCTATCCCTCTTCCTAGAGATATATGGCTTTTGGTGATTATTTTTATTCAAAACTTGCCCCCAAAAAAATTTCTATCATATTCCCTCCTTCATTTTTCTTCCTCTTAGATTGCAGATTAATTTTGTGCCTAGCCCTCTTCCCTAGGCTTCCATTTTTTTACCTTCTACAATTTCCAAGGGTATCTGAACCAAGGGCATCTAAATCAAAAGCAACTTATCATTGATGCAAAACACTATTTAAAAAAATTATATCCAATTGGGTCCATTAATAAACAAAGAAAGTATCTCTAATTGTAATGTACAGCACCTGATTCTACTTAAATTTAGAGTACACAAAGCCACTCACTCTAAGATACAGGCTGGCAGTGAACTCTGCCTCTGGGTAGACACCTTTCCCAGTTTGTGTAGTGAGCTGAATGAAGGATTGTCATCCATTAGTCACGGTTTGATCCAAAGGTAAGAGGATCCAACAGGAAATTCTGTGATTCTTTCTTTTCTTTCCAAACTTCAACAACATTTCTCGACACATAAATAGTTTCAGAACAGTAATAAAAAATTTAATTTTTTTCAGAAGTGGAGACAATAATAATATAAAGCAGAATGACAGTTTTAGCACAATGAAGAAAACTGGGTGTTGATAGAACAGACCTTTGATTAAAACAATACTCTTGGTTTGTTTTTTTGTTTTCCACAGTTAGATAAGCTGAACAAGATGGTCTCAATTTAGCTCTGCAAGATTACTCATTTTAAAACTGTTATTTTATTTTTGCCTGTGTTCAGACACTTATAGCAAGAGAATACTTCCAACCTGCGCAAAGACTGTATTTTTTTAGGATAACAGACTTGGTATGTTCCATTCAGCTTGGCACCATTAAGCTTCTAGGTCTAGCATTTGCTGTCTGCCACCAGGATTAATATCTTAGTATTTTCTTCCTAGTCTATGGTTACATTTCAAGAATTAAATGATCATTCAGAAAGTTGGCTTCAGTTTATGAGCTGTTAAACCTAAAAGAGATACAGTACGTCAAAATGAAAAGAAAGAGTTGGAGTGATAATCATTAATGTTAACTTTGTCCTTAGAGTCTTTATCACTTAACATAAAATGTGCATCCATTCCTGTTACAATAATTTCACTCATATTTAAAACCACAATTTTTTATGGGGGTCCCAGAGGATATCTTTCCATTGTTTTGTCTTTTGTGAGAAGATGCACTGAGAAGTCTAGAGACAGAAATCTTGAATTTGCACCCCTGGGATGTCTGGCACTGGCAGATGAAGTGAAATCGTCCCCACATTACCCCAGACCTCAGGTTGGATTTGGAGGCTGAATGACAGTTCAGAACTTGTGCCCTTTCAATTTTTCCCTCCATTATTAAGGATCATCAAGGAAGGGGACTGATAGGATCAAATGAACTGAACTGGTTTGGCTATGTAGATACCCATTCTCTGGGATCCTGGCAGAAACCGGTAGCTGCCTTCACATTCATAAAGAAGCATCTCATGAGGGCAGAAATTCCCAAGTAACTTCAGGCTTGACTGGGCTAGCTAGGCCAATTGGTAAGATCTTTCCCAAACCTGACTTTGTCTTTTTAAAAATGATTCCTTACCCAGGAATCTTATATAAGAATTTCATTTGCAATTATGAGCTTTTCCGTGTATGTTCAAAAACGCTCAAATCCACATTTATTCTTGCTAAATTATAAAAAATGTGCTAATAATTGTCTAATGCTAATAGGTGTCACTAGCAGCATTGCTTCTTATTGTGATATCTCTCCCCCTCTGCTTATATTAAATGTAATTTTTTTCTTTTTCTATAATTTTAACTTTTATTCGCCTAGTATTTGGCATTCAAGTCCAAAGTTCAGGCAAATATAACAATCATTTGAGAAATACTCACTAGACAAGTATTCATGCACTCTTGTATCACCTGACATATGGTGAACAAGCTGATGAATGACTCAGGATTTAAATGGTAATTACCATTCATCATTATAATAGACTTGCTAATTCATAAATTCTTGGTAAGCCAATTTTCTATAAAAAGGTTAATAATAAGAGTGGAAAAGAAGGAAAAAATAGCCCTAGTCTGATAAAAAATGTAAAAGCTAGAATATCTTCACTGCCACACATCCCTTCTAATGATTGAGTAATTTTGCACCAAAGTGCTTGCTTATTGACACAATACTACTTGCAGTACTGGGGCTCTGATGGAAACAGAGGAAGACAGAAAAATCCAACCAAACTGCTAAAGACAGAGGCTGAGGTGTGTCAGACAAAGACAAAGGAACCAAGGCACTCACACATGGCAAAGGCAGGCAGGATGCCACCCACCCATTTCCTCGTTTTAGAGTACTTTTCGACAATGTCACATTCTCAGAACTGCTCACAGCATGCACGTTAGAGAAAACTGTATGGAAATGTTCCTGGTACTCCTGAGTGAAGCTGTGAGCAATGCATCTGAAGTCATCACACTGTCATTAGCCTCTGAGCAAAAGGAACTTTAGTTGTCTCTGCTTTGAATAAAACAAAAAAAGCAAAAACATGAAAAAAAATTGCTCATTTTATGATCTTTATCTGGAAAAAACACTATGAATGTAATTTACAAACCCTGTGGAAAACAGCAATGTAGACTGGAAAGAACGCATACAGGCAACACTGAAATTTTATATTTCCAGTACTCAATGGGCACTTATTTGCCCATTAGATAATGAACCTAAATGCACACAAATACAAATGCTTCTCCCACCTCTAATCCTTATGTCACCACGTCCTTTTATCATAACAGGCCAATATGGGAAAGGCTTTCTTGCCCCACCAAGGCATGCAGTTTCTCCATCCATCATCTTCCTTCTCCTTCTCTGGGCACCATAGATGTGAAAGCTACCCTAAATTACACAGTAGATGTACTTTTTACTTCAGGTGCAAAACTGAGGAGGCTGGTAATGGGGAAGAGATACATCCAGTTTGCAAGGAACTGAGGGGCAAGAGGAACAGAAAATAAAAGAAGTGATTGCATGGAACCTCGATACCCTTCCCCCTCTCCACTGTTGAGGTTGTGCAGGGCACAAGTTCAAGAGAATGAAGTAGTCAAGTTAAAAGTTGAGGTTTTGATCATTTTATCCTTCACTTGGAACCATGCAGGGAAACTTGCCCTTTCAATCTGTTGCACATTGGGTATCAGGGTGATTGGAAAGATGTTGGGTATTCAGGAAAAAAGGATTTGTATGGGAAAAAAACCCAACCCATAGCTATTGTTCAGTATGTAACTCCATACTGGGATTATGAAATATACAAAAAATTACTACAACATACTGTATGTTCAGGAAAGTTTATAATGTGGGCAATCTTACTGACTGCTTTCCTGCAAAACATGTAGCAACAGAATATGAAGTGCCTGCCCAGCTAGACCCTCTTGTGCATGCGTTTTCCCTTTCTTTGTCTCTCTTGGACACATACATTATAAAATCTCAGAACTGATGTACATTTAAAAATGAATGTTAAACCCTAGACTGTACCTCAAATTCACAGGACTTTTTAGAAACAAAAAAAAAGTTTGAAATATTTTTAGAGCTCCAGATTTTGGACCAGCTCATAAAATATAGAAACAAGGATGTAAAGCATTAAAATGTGCTATGCATGAGGACTGGATTTCAGAGTGTGTTTCTATTTGAAAATTTGCAGAAACTCTTTTCAGTTGTACTGATTATAAAAATTAGGCAGTGTGGAGATTATAAAAGACACAGTGAGAGGGTATCTAGGCCATTTTTCTTTTTGTTTACTTGACAGTATATAATAGCAACTGCTTATAAAGCAAAACAGAAAGCATACAATATAACTTCAAAACAAAAGAAAAATACAGAAATAGGGAAATTAAGTCATTGCTCTAAAGAGCAAAGATTCAGGTCTAATATTATAATGCAACTACTTTTTAGGTAATGTTATTAAGCTAAATACAAAGTTTCAGAATAGTGCATGTCTGCTATATTGCAGAAATGATCAAATTCATTTAAAGTGGCAGTAAAAAAAATTTATTACTGGTTTTCAGAAAGAGAATATATCAAGCCTTTATATATGTGCATGACTTTTGTTCTAGTTCTCATTTCTGCTAAGCCAAAAGCTTGAAACATATATTATGCAATTTTTAACAAGTATCACTGCATTTTTTGTTTTCCTAGGGATACAAAGCATAGCAAAAGTCAGCTTTTGGGTCAGCTGCAATGGGGAGTTAAATTGGAATAAAGTGAATCAAAATGCTTATGCTCAGCCAACTGCATAATCAAAGGATAAAGGTTCCACTGAACAATTTAGTATCTGACTTTTCTAACTAACCTTTTTGTCATAAATCAAAATATTTCATTTTATTGTTGAAAGTTAGTCTTAGCATTGGGGATAAAGAGAAAGGAAGAGAGCAGCACAGGTAGCCGTGGGCAGCATACACCAGTAAGGTCACACATCCGGACAATCCTGTGACATCACAATAAACACGACAATAAAGCTCTAGTGGATTGCGAAGTCACTGAGATGACAGGAAGGTATCTTTGGACTCAGTTGTTTTGCACCGTACTTATTCCACCTAATTATTGTATGAAAAAATACAATTTTTGATTTCTGGGAAGAATATGTCGTCCCCTTGATATTTTGGAAAGCTCAGTTTATTGAAGATTTTTTATCACTGAATAAGAGCATTATAGGGTTTTAGCTTACATCACCATTTTAGAGTTGAGCTGCTGTACCTGAACAGTGGATTATAGAAACAATGCATTGACATTAGTGCAGAGACCCACATGGTTGCCTTTAGATGTTTGAAAACCTCCTTTAAAGGGGTTCATTTGCTCACTTTACTTCTTTCAGGGTTAAGTTCTAAAACTGGCCAAATATTTTCCAGAGGTTGAATACTTGAAACTCTCATGAATTTACTACTAAACATAAACTATTGAATTTGGTGGAAGATGAATGTAAATGTTTGGCATCAGAGCCTGTGTTGCTCTTATGGAAATTTTGAGAAATGAATGTGGAGTTGTGTGATTTCAGGAATATTTGAGGGTTTATATAACAGCTTTTCCTATGCTAGGATTGTATATTGCTTTTGATGTCTGCATTTTTTTTCTTTTAACAGGTGACTATTCCTCTTTGTAATAAGGTTTTCTGTTTACTGATATTTTGGAAGGAGAGATTATCATGAGTATTTCTATCTGTGGAAATAGTTCTTTTTTGCTCCACAGAGCAATCAGTGTTTTGCCCTTTTTCATGACCTTCAGAAAACATTATCTTTATGCCACTGTATAAATCTGTAATTATTTTATCTAGAGTGTGTGCAGCCCTGCCCCAAAAAGGCTAAAATAGGACAAGAATCGTTACATAAAAGGTGATGATGGTGACCACAGGTATGGAACAATTCCCTATAGCTGAAGCAGGCCAGAGAAGAGCAGTTGCAGAGGAAGAGGGTACTCCATGTCACAAATGGCATGCTGAAAGCTAATACAGAGCAATTGATGACCATGAATTGTATGACAAGAATTGAAAAAATCAAGTGGAAATTTAAAAGACCACAAGAAATATTCTCTTATTCAATGAATGGTTGAAACTCTTGAAATGAATGACCATGAAATCTGTTAACCATAGTGGTGTACCTACTGCCTTCTGCTCCATCAGCTGCAATACAAGGAAAAGTTTCCAAAACCACTTTCACTATATCTCTGTCTCTTTAATATTTACAATTATTCATTGACACCATAACATAGCCTTGGAAAAACTCCTTGTATGGTGTGGGCTAAACACCATAGGTGATTTTGGTGGTTTCTCCTAACTTTAGTCCTAAATTTGGTTTCTGGTACTCTTAACTGGTTTCTTTTTTACTGGCAGAGTCTTCTGGCTCCTTAAAGGGTCATTGGGACAAGTGAAAGAGCCATGTGGAACATTTTTGGGCAACACAAGCATACGATATAATGCAAGCTGCATAATACAATACTGGTGTTCCTCCTGATGTTTGTCTTTTATTAAGATGTGCCTGCTTAATGCTGATGTGTACATTTCTTGGAGAACTACCATGAAACTTTCCAAAAACTGCCAGCCTCACACCTTGGTCAATTGGTTTTGAAAGAAAGTATTTTTGGCTTTCAGATTTTTGGGTTAAGCATGCACCTTTCATTTTAAAAAGGAAAATAATGCAGAACCAAAATCTCTGGCTGCAAATAAGCAACCATTTGCAGGCACACCTTGATTATTTCTGAGATAGAAGTCTTCCAGTGGGGTTTTCTTCTTGCTCAAGGTCAGATAATTTTCACAGTACTCATACCATCTGCAAGATTTACTATCAGTTGTAAAAGTAGCTGTGAAATATAGTTTTATTCTTGACATCTGGAAGAGAGCTTGGTTTTGTAACTGGTCTATAAATTATAAAAGTAAATATACATGCATGAATACTTTGAGGCATAATGCATGTACTAAACACACAGTATATGTACCATCAAGTATTTCAGAAATATCTAATATGTTCTGAAATATAATTTCTGCTTTTTTCCCTCACCCCATAAACTGAGGAAATGTCTCTGGAGTCATGTATCGGCACTCAAGGTTTAGTCATGTGCTACCAAATCATCTGCATGAGGACACGCAAAGGCATCCACAGCATAAGCCACCTGCTCTGTGGATCTATAGCCATAGACAACAGTATTCCTGGCTGGTTTGCCATTCCCTCCTCACCTGTTTTCTTTACTCCCATGCAGATTTGTGAGGAACCCAGCCTTCTATAGATTCTTTACACGTCAGTTGGGAATTTTAAGACAGCATGGAAAAGGTAGAGGGAACAAACCACGCTGAGCAGAAGGTTGGCCAAGCTTGGTTTTCTCATGGATTAGTGGGGAAACAGCCCAGCTAGCCACAGGTGTCAATGCAGTTCATGATAAGGGGTGTGAACCCTCAAATGACAGCCGTGTTCTCTTTTTCTTCGCAGCACCACAGATTAGATGCAAATGAAAATTTCAGAAGAAAAGCCATTTTAGAGACATGGTTATCTTGGAAGACTTTGGATGTCAGTTTGGTTAGAAAATTATACAGCAATGAAATTACTTTAATACAGAAATGTTCTTACTACATTTTTTTCTCTTTCTGTTATGATCTTAAGTTTGCAATGGTTATTCCCTTGGGGTGTAAGTCTGTAAGTGTATTACTGTAAGTATATTACAGGGTTTGGCTGACAAAAATGCTTCAGCAAATATTTCAACTTGCTCTTGCACTCTTCATCTTGGCTTTGAACATCGAGTTCATAGTCCACATTGTGTGATCAGTCTTGTGCTTAATTCATTCACAGGTAAAAAGAAATTTTAATGCAGGACTTAAGCAGAAGAAGCAGTTCTTTACGGAGTAGCCATACATCCCTGCATATACCTGCATAGATACCTGATGTTATCAAGTTACATATTCATAAAGATCTCAGGGTTGTACATGTAGAGTCATGTTCTTTGAGGGCACTTTCATAGTTTGGAGCATTCAGCCTCATTCTCAAGTGTTGATTGTGCTGAGTGTTCATTCCTGAAAAATGAAATTTCTATGTTCTCTCCCTGAAAAGGGCCCTTTGTGCTCCTAATAGCATGGTAAATCTGAAGGGAAGAGGACGTCCTAGCTCTTCAGAGAACATACACAGGATAAAGCTCTATTTACACGTTCTTCAAAGAACCTATTTGCGCCAAATTCTCCAGCTCTTCCTCAGGTGATTCATCATGTTTGACTCTCATGACAGCTAGGGAGTCAAAACTCAGATTCTGTCTCACTAAGCCAGTTTCACTTCATCTCATGAAGCTCAAGAGCTTCTCTCTGTTTTCTTGGAACACAAAGAAATGTACCTAGTGCTACACAATGCTTTGATTTGTAAAGCGTGTCCAAACAACCATTTCAACACAGGAAGTGTCGGATAATAATACACTATTTGAAAATCAGCCTGTATACAATTTAGTTCAGTATATGTGGTAATCACTGCAGATGTTAATTAGGAGACATGGCTCCAGTAAAGACTGAACACTGAGGGACGTGTGTGTGATTTTCTGGGTTAGTTTAAATGTTGCTGCAGTTATCTTGCAGTCATCAGTAAATCACAAAATGATTGAATATCTGGAAAGGACCCTAAAGGATCACAGAGTCCAACTCCTGGCCCTGCACAGGACAACTCTAAGAATACCACCATGTATCTGAAAGTGTTGTCCAAACACTTCTTGAACTCTGTGAGGCTTGGTGCTGTGACCACTTCCCTGGAGTGACTGTTCCGGTGCCTAACCATCCTCTGGGAGAAGAACATTTTCTTAATATCCAACCTAAACCTCCTCTGACACAGTTTCATTTCCTTTCATCGAGTCCTGTCCCTGGTCACCGAAGAGAGCAGACCAGTACCTGCCTGTCTGTTTTCCCTTGGGAGGAGGTTAGATTCATCCCTCAGTCTCCTCGGCTCAGAACAAACCAAGTGACCTCAGCCACTCCTCATATCTACCTTCCCCACACCATTCACCATCTTCAAGAACAGTTATGTTCTCCTCCTTTTTTTTTTTTTCTTTTTATGAACTACAAGCCTTCCCACAAAAATATGTGTGGAACCATCAACAACACTGTTAAATCTTCACTAGCAGAGGTATTGAAACTAATTTTAAAAAAATTCTGGAAAATATAAACTAATATATATTCTAATAATATTCTAATATAATCTAATAATATTTCTCCATTTTCTTCAGCCTTGTTCCCAAACATCTCCAAACACTTTGCAGACATGATTTCAGGGTCAGCATATCCCTAGTTCATCATCTCATAGAAGGGAAACAAAGAGTTGAGCAAGAATGCCATGTTGTTTGAAGCGCTGATCCCTGTAACATAAAGAAATGAGAATTATAAAATTCACTACCTTTGAAATTAAGTCTGCTTTTAGGTGATATGACTAGCATCATCAAGGACAGTTAAGTATATAAGCATGTGTTTAAATTTGACCCTTGAGTAGCTTGAATAGACCAAATTCTCAAGGCACTGGAGTATCTAAATCTATCTCCTGTTGGAGGTACCTAGCCTCCTGCTGTTGTATGCAACTTGATAAAGCCCGGTGCCTCAAGATAACCACAGCCTCGGCCATCTGCTCCTGCATTAGCTGGACCAAGCTGTTTACTAGCTAGAACAGCTCATTTGCATTAGGCAACACCATAACTGATCCATGCCCAGATAACACTACTTCTGTAAAAGACTCAGAATTAGTCACATAGATGTCAGCAACTTAAACAAGCATCTGAAAGATCCAAACTTTACATGATAGTCCTGACCCACAGACTGTTTCAGTCATTTGGTCCAAACCCACGCACAGAAAATTCAGCGTTGATATGGAAGGAGAGAAGAATGAAGGCAAGTTTCTTCACATGTGGCTCCAGAGCTTTACAAAGTTTCTTGTGCCTTCTCTTCCCCTTCTGAGAGCAGTAAACAAATCCAGCTCGTGGAGATGTATTAGAACAAAGCAAAGTTTCTTCTGGGCCCCATCAACATAAAATATACAGAAACCCCAGAAGTTTGCAAAGTTATTTCAGGGGCTGGAAATAATCTTCCTGTGATGGAGCAGGTATAGGAATAAAATGTTCTGTGTATATTTTATGTAGCTGTATATTTTGAGAGAAATTTGAGATCACCCGCAAAGGAGGAATATCTCTTATGAGGTAGGGCTGAGTGATTTTACTTAAAATTAATAAATAAGAAATGAAAGAGCAGCTTGTTTCTCTAAA
>VXBC01000949.1:720055-731041 GCA_013399945.1 Ploceus nigricollis | reverse complement strand
TTTTTTTTTTTTTTTTTTTTTTGTTTATTGGTCTTTTGGTATTTTATGTTCTTAGATGACTACGAGGATTTAAACAGAATTTTTAGTTTTGGTTCAATAAGATTTGAAAGAAGAGCTTTAGTAATCACAGTGCCAATTCAAACTTACTTCCTACTAAAAAGCAAGCCCAAGGAATGCTTAGCTTTTCTGGTTTAAATTCTTCATTAAAAAGTAAAAGTTTAAATTGGCAGGAAAACTGCTGTTTAAGCTGCTAGTACACCAACATCAGAGAAAGCTGAGTTTTAGCCCTTGGTACTCTGCCAGGTACTGTACTACATATAAGCAAGATAAAGAGAGAAATAAAGAAAAAAATGATGGGATAAGATAATTTTTATTTAGTCTGTGATACCCTAATGGATTTAATGCTAAGAAATAAAAGTTTACGAAGTACCTCTTAAGGTCATAACCAACAGACTTTCAAAATCTGTTGATTTGCACTAGTCAGCAAGTCCAAAAAGTGGTAACACATAACTGCAAAGCACACTCTTGTTTGGTCAAATGATTGGCATATGTTTCTCAAGAAATATCCTTATAATTTACTTAAAGCTCTGCTTATGAATAATAAGTCTTTTGCTCATGAGTGAAATAATTATGCACAGTATTACAACACTTAGTTCTCTTAAAAGTTATAGCATCAGGAGCCTGATGTTGTAGTTTGGCATTTCAAGTGTAAGAACTTAGTTTTCACATTTAATGTCTCAGCCACTCTGGATCCTAGCCACCTAAAACTTGGCAGGCAAGTTTGTCTGCCCAGATGATTTTTCTAATAGTTTAAGATGAGTAAGTCCTTTTCTGTACAATAGCCAAAAAAATTGTTTGGAGCTAGTTATATAGTATTTTCTTTACCAGCTGCAATTATAAAATTATTCTGTTAAAAACCAAAAAGAGACCGTCTGCTACTTGTCACCAGTTTTTGTAGAATAAAGCACTTAGGATTTTTAAGCAAAATAAACCACCACCCCATAGACAAACAATGAAAATTAAATATTGGACCTTGAGACAAGTAAATTCTCCAGCAAACTTTACCAGTTACACTTTACCTAGGCAACCAGAGTGGCCAAGAGAAAACACTTACGAGAATTTTAAAAACAGCTTTCTGCTCTTGGAGCACAGTGTGTCAGTCTCGATCTTTGCTGTGCCTTACACATGTCACCTGTGGGGAGAGACAACCATTCCCAAAGTGGTGTGGCCAGTGTGCCACCACCAACCATCAAAACTTCTCACAGGCTACTGTGCACTCTTATCATCCATCTTTTAAAAAACCTTTATAAATTATCTGACTCTGGGGACCTAATATGTTAACTTCATGGTCCAGCACTATACCTCAGACCAGAACCTGGGAATTATGAAGATCAAATTTTCCTGTGGGCCTCAAGATGTCCATGCAAAAAATTGTCTCTAATGTCAGCTGAATAGTCAGCTGACCCTTTGCCTGAATAGTCAGAATGGGCCAACCCGAAATATTCTAGACTATCACCAATCCTTGGAGTGTCTGATAGTTTCATTTGAATTTAAAAAAAAAAAAAAAAAGAAAAAAGGAAAAAAAAAAGAAAAAAAGAAACCTCCTTCTTTGTTCTTCAGCAGGCAAATCATGCAGATTTAGAACATAGGCATTTTTAATAGACTGGATTAAGAGGAGGATCCTAATCCAACTGAAGCTTATAATAGCACTTACAGTCGGAGAAATGCACATCACTGATCCTTTAATTCACTGTCTGAACTGAAAAATTTAGACAATATGTATTACTTTGATTTAAAACTGAAACAATGGAAGTTTCAGCGGCTTCTGCAGGTTTAGAAAAAACCTGAGCCACAAAATATTCAGTTTTGCTTAGAGAAGTTTTTAAGATCTCTTTTCTAAACAAAACTATATTTAAATTTGGAGTGTTGCTTCAAATTGAATAAAGCAAACCACTGCAATTAAAACACATCTTATTGAATGCTTTGACTGGAAAAAAAGTATTTTTCTGCTCTGATCAAACAGTAAAAATACAACCTGATTTCACAAGTTCTTTTCATTAACTCATATCTACATTTTTTCATTACCATAATTTAAAACAAACAAAAAATTTATTCCTACTTTCATTGATTTTAAGGCTTTTCCACAAATTTCATGGTCAGGCACTAAAGAATAGCATCTTTTTAGAGTCCATTACATTGCTAATTTATTTACCCATGTGTACAACAATGTTCTCCCCTCATATAGGTTCATATTATCTAAAAATATATGCCCATTTTTGCTTTCTTTCTTTAACTGTATTTTATTTTGAGATGCATATGATATAAAAAATTTGACTAAGCATCACATTTTTTACTATTTTGGGAAAAAAAAGTTTGTCATCAGGCAAACATAGCCTTCTGTGCTTTCACGATGTTGCCATGTTGTTGGTGCAGCTTTCCATATGGACAGAATTCCAGCCAATTCTGAAGTCTTGCACTCGAGACAGCATTACTGCAGTAATATTAATGTCATCATCTCTCTCCATGTGCAAAATATCTAAGCAATGTATTTAGTAACTGCATTGCAGACTTCAGTGCTGGAGTCCCTCTTACTTTCCTATCTTGAATGTAAAAGCCTTCTATTAGGAAAAGAGGATCCCAACAGGAATGAGATTATAATGCAATCATCTGGTTCAGAGCATTATGCCATGATTTTAGCAGCATGCTAGAAACTCCCTCTGCTCCCAGGCTTAATGAAATTTGAACTTATTATATGGTTCAGCACAGTTTTTGGAAGACAACCAATAAGTATGGGAGGCTTCCTGTTGAAACAAGGGGCTTGTTTGCCAGGATTTGACTCTCTCGAGGAAAGCTAGCTGCAGGGCCAGATCTTTTCTTTTCATTGGATACGGAACAGCTACACACACAGCAGTACTTACCGGTGATAGCAGCCTGTGACAGAGCTATGTCTTTCCAGAATACTCTAACTAGAGGATATCCAGTAATGACTGCAGTATACCCACTCAAATGTGCTTTGCCACTACATAATACAGGATTCAAGAAGGGGCATTTGACGGCTGCAGTGCATTTAAAAGTGGAGATCCACCTATTGAGTAAGAATCACATACTACACCTTTCTAGGTGTTACTTTATGTGAAATTATAATATGAAGATATCCTGGAATGAAGAAAGAAATGGTTGTACCTGCACACAACTGCTTGTTCTATTTTTCAGGCTAACAGCTTAGCTGTAACATTTGTGCATTAGCTAAATAACATCTCAAGGGGAGCTGGAGATAGAACCTTGATGTGTCCTGATTGTACGTGTGTGAGTTTGTGCTCTCAAAGGATGGTCCTTAAAAAACTCCCTGCTGAAAGCTATTGTGCATATTGCAAAAGGACCGTTGCTAAGTGCCAATTGAGCTGGTACTGTATACTTGCCATTTTAAAAGAAGATTTCATACCACTTGATTATGTTAAATAGAAATGTTTGAAATTTAAACTGAATTACATCAAAATGGCACAGTAGTTATATGTCTAAAGAGCTGCTGCTACTCACTCTCATAACTAATGTCAATCCTTTCTGGTAGACAGTTTTATGTGGAATCATGGTAGAGTATATTACAGGCGAAGTTTAGAGAGCCTTGATATAAAAAATGTCATAAATAAATACTACCTTAAAACCAGACCTGTGTTTGTAATAACAAGCAAGAACTCCTTTACCGTAAAGTACTGTCCTTAGCCAAAAAAGATATACCATTTTTTAATGTCAGAACTTCATCTTCAGCCTTTAGGCTACTCTAAGGTGTCAGATTTTTTTCTGTGCAGATGATAGCTATTTGGGGAACTCGGTGTACTCTTTTAATGCGATCTAGATATATACTTAGTAGAAATAATGCAGAAATTACCTCAAGACCAGCTTACAAAGAAAAAAAATAATAATATTAACAGTATATAGTCAACATTGGGGTCTGACTGGAATCAGAAATCCAACATCATTAAATGGTAGAGGAGAAGTGCATGCTAAAAAACTAAAATGAAACTAGATGAGCACTTAGTCTGCATGTACAAATCTGGTATTTTTATGATCAATAACTACTGATAATACATGCAGAGAAGTAGTAATTACCTTTAAAAAGCTACTTCAGGATTTATGAATTTGAGAGAAATTTGTTAAGTAATTCTTGGGGAGGAAACAAAAGGAAAACTCAGTAGATTTAAACAAATTTTACTCGTTACGAAATATATGCTTTTAAGTTTTCATTTTGGATTTTTATTTTTGTTTATTTCTAAAAGAAAAGAATCAGGCAAATGAAATATTTTTTTTTATTACTTCAATAAATATCAGACAAATCTGAGAGGGAGGGATTGCCTGAGGTTTTTTCAAGGTCTTTACATTTCAGGTGTGGTCTGGAAATTCTAAGATGCTATTTTTTCACTTAGGGAAATAAGAGAGAAAAAAAAATCATTGAAACAGCTCAGATAACACTCTAGGGACACAAAATATGTTATTACCTGTGCTGGAGTATTATTTTATTTTACACTGTAATTAAATGCTCAGTTGCCCCTCCTCCCCAGTCAATCTGATTTTATCCTTGGAAGGCAACAGATAATTTCCGTATCAAAAGAGCAGTGGCACTTTCATGCATTGTCTCTCAGTTTCCTGTGATGTCACCTGAACAAGATGGTTAATAGGCTGTGATGGAAATTATAACCAGTTTCATCAGCAGAAGTTCCCATGTGCCAGGATGCATTCCGTGATCTACTAAAAGTTGCAACACACACAACAATGTAATTGTTGTGGTTTTTTTCCTCTTCCTAGAAGCTGGGCTGTACACTTTGACATGTCTTTTTGTCTCCTGGGCTCAAGCCTGGTTTCCAGTGTAGTACCTGACTTACTTGTATGTTCTATGGTAAGATTGAGACCTCAGGCTGCCTATTTTGTTACAAAATTAAAATCTACTGTGCTTCATGGAGCTGAAGATCAACTCCTTTTGGAATGGATTGCCATGGTATTCTTCATTTTGATTTATTATCTATAGACTCAATACCCTTAAGACTTCACTGTTAAGATCCCGTTGCAGTTTTAGCTTGAAATGCATTTTGAAATTTATCTCTTACTTGGCTTCTGTTAAAGCACAAAAATATGTACTGTGAGTTAAATGTCGCTTTTGACTGGTGTCTGGTGTAATCAGTTCACCCACAGGACGAAGAAAGAAGCGTGGCAAAGCTTCTGTAACGCTGGAGGTAGTATTGTAGTGGTGGCACGGCAACCCAGGTTGGAATAACTCACTCCCCCAACTGGTTACTCCTGAGGTCTTGTTTTGTAGCAGAGTCCTTCTTATTCAAGCTGTCAAAGGAATGAGCACACTGAAGCCCTCATGTGACCTCTTGCCTGAACAAATGCCAAGGTGCAAAGGGATCCTCCAAATTCTGCTCTGGATGGAATGAAAGACAGCTGGCACAAGGATGTTGACATCCCAGGGTCAGAATAATATGTGGCTTCTTCTTTGGTTTATTTTTGGGTTTTTTGTTTGTTTAATAGTAGAAATCTTACCATACCAAGAAAAAAATCTTAATATTCAGGGTCTAACTTTTTATAGCTTTACTCTTGTTTTTTTTTAATTTATTAAGTATTCAGGAAATTACTACAATCTTCATATTCTTTGGGTCATTGCAAGGCCGTTCTTTGTTTCTTATTTTTGTAGTTTAATTTTTTAGCTAATTTCTATTTTCTATTCAATTGACAATGTTGCTGATTTAATAAGTAAGCAAAATTCTTTCACTTTCTTTCTTTCTTTCAGTAGTTCAGGTCCTTAATCTTCAAAGGCTTTTTTTCTCCAGTTTTCCTACCATTCTCTTTTGAACATTTGACCACTAGCTTATTATTTGTTTATTTTATTTTAACCTGAGCAAGAAAAAAAATAGTTTCCTGCAGTTTTCACTCCCTTGTTGGTCTGAGTTAAAAAAGGAGTGGTCATTAAGGTTAAATTTATGTGAAGGAACAGTCAGCTACACTATATATAGCAGTCATGTTAGAAAAGCACTGTTATGCAATTATGACTGCAAAAAAGCTCTTTCAGGGATGGAGCTATATATACGCCCAAAGAAAATGTCCTTGACTAAGACAGTTTGAATGGTACTCGATCTTACCTTCTATTACCACAACTTCCTTTCAAGTCATATTAATGTTTACAGAGCAAATGCTGTACCTATTATAGTAAAGAATTAAATATGGTGTAAGTATGGACTCATGAATTATCATATAAGTCAATGAAAGAGTGTTGGAAACAGAGGAGTATGTAGTAAATGAGATGTACCTTCTATTGCAACAATAATTTGTTCACTGAAATATTTTTAAATGTGTGGATTTAAAATTATAAAGAAAGTCCCTTTTTTAACATTTTGCTTTGAATTTTTATGGTGAATTTTATTGAAACATATTTTTTTAAATCAGTCATTTTAGTATTCATTTTTTTCAAATTATAATCTTTTACCACTTAATAATAGAGGAGCAGAAGCTTTTTAAGCACATAACAACTGTGACAATTTGATGGAATTCATTTTATGTAATAATTTTATCAAATAATATATTTCTTTTAAAAATACCATTTATTAAAACATTATCTACAATTTAGGTAGAATGGTAAAGCAAATGTCATTTTTAAACACACGACCCACCTTTGCTGACAGTGCAGCACAATCACAACATATTATAGGAAGTGTTGGCATGCTTTGGAACACAGGATGACTCTATCAATAGATTAATAAGCTTACAGATGAGTGCCCAGCATTTTTTAGCTACTCTTTATTCACTTCTCCCTATGCATCTACATTGGTTTTAATGAGTTTTCATGTGTTTAACTCAAGACAGGATAAGATTCTCAGCACCTGAGTAATGAAGACACACTTGTGTAGCATAGATTAAAGCATTCATAGACTCACAAAAAGCAAATTTTGGTCTCCTTGAATATCTTCAGGACTGATATCCCAGGGAAAGTGTAGTTCTGGAGTCAGGGTTTGACATATATGAACATAAAAGCAAACTCAGCATGGATACTTTCAGGAAAAATCAAGGCAAATAATCAGAGGCATTCCTTCAGATCTTCAGATGAAGAATGGAATTAAAATCCCTTAAATTCAAGTTCTTCTGTGGATAAGCAAAAGATGCAAAACATACTGAAATACAATGAACTATGAGTATAAGAAGCAGCAGGGACTGAACACAAACTAAAATGTCTACTTAGATAATTCCAGAAATGGAAATTGTAACTCTTGGTGACAGAGACAGAAATATTTTTTCCCACATTTTAGCTCCTCTCACAAAACTCCTAAGAAATCTTTCTTTCAAGACACTTGGACAGTCTTGGTAAAACATCAAGCTCGTAACACTTCCTTTTTTGAATTTATTTTTTATCTCTAGAAAGTTTTAAATTTTTTTCTAAGATTTAAGATGTTTACCTGGAAGATGTTGCATCCTCCATTCCCAAAAGTCTAGAAAGTTCAGCAGTTCAGACTGTAGACTCAACTAAGCAGACAAGCATCTCCACCTGCTGATGGTCCAGCTACCTCTTAGAAATAAAGTATGTCCTGAATGGGACTGGCTGAGCAGGGACATGGGACATCACAGTAGGGGGCAGGAATCTGATTTGATTTAGTCAGTGAAAGAACAGAGTATATTGCACACAAAGCATACACTGCAAACAAAGATACCTGATGTATGGATGAGCGGTGGGGGGAAATACCCCACCAGTGTAGATTCAGAGGGACAATCATAGACGGTGGGGACAACTGTCTGGCCAGGAGGGTTCAAAGGAATGAAAGGAAGAAAGATTATGGAGAAGGAGAGAGAGCATTCCCTTCCTCTCAGCAGCACCATGATAGCAGGTAAACTACTATCAGCCTCTAGTTTTAGAGGTCTCAACATTTCCTTACCTTTATTTTTAAGATGTTTCTCAATGGAAGAATTCATAAAAGGCCACTTTCATTACTTCGGGGAATATTGTAAACACAAGAAGTCTCCTGCTTCAGATAAAAATCAGTCCTCCAAACCAACTTGCTGAGTATCTGCTCAGGTTAGTACATCTGTCACTGGAACAAGTCCATTTCTTGCCAGCAAGAGATTAGACCTTTTTATATATAAGCTCTGACTTGTCAGAAGGCACTGGAAAAGAATCTTATTAAACATTTATTAATTTTCTATGAAGAAATACTAAAGTTTACTTAATCACAAAGGAAGAGACACGCACAAGTGTAAAATATTGCACATTTTTTTAACTAACCTTAACATTAAAAGGGCCAGGCCTTCAGGGGGCAAATTCCTTCTTCAGTTAAAATCTTGTCTTCCATTAAAAAAAAACAAAGTGATTGATTTGGTTTTTCAGTTTTCTAGTTTATTTTGCAAAATTTGTATCAGCCTTTTGCATTCAATGTCTCAGCTGAGCAGCATGGATACCCTCTCATGAACATGCACATTAACAGGTTACCTTGAAGAATTCCAATATTTCTAATACTTGAGATGAATTCCTGGGTTTTTTTTTTTTGCCTCTAAAAGACCTGTTCCATAATGATCACTGTTCCACACACTTCTCCTGAAAAATTTTCCTGCAAGAATTTTGTTGTGGATACCCTTAGTATTTGACAAGTGTTCCATAAAATACTGCTGTCTCTTTAGAATTTACCATGTTCTTTTCCTGCCTTAACTGCAGACAGAATATAATTCTTTTAGTGGTCTGTATGAATATTCATAAGTGACAAGTACTCTGAGTTCTAAAATATCGGATCGGGAGGTTTTACAATTATTAGATCAGGGCTTTTCTCAGTTGTACCCTGGGATTAAAATGTCTTTATTTCAGTGCAGTAACAGAGGAAGAACACAAGATTACAATAGATTTAACAAAAAGGAGATAACTTTGCATTATTTTTCATTCTTCTTTCAGTCTCCATCACGAGGATGGAGTCATGCTGTGACATTCTTCTCTGGGTATTGGAACATGAGAATGATATACTCGACTTTGAATGTCTCAAGTTTTGTAACGTATAATAGCTGAGTTTTACTTCTTTCACCCTGGTATTTTGCATTTTGATAGGCAAGTGCCACTTCACCGCTGAGGCCCTTCTGCTGACCTTTAACACAGCGGGTAGCTTCAGCACTGCAATTATCACTATGGGTTGTGGTGTCCTGGAGGAAGCCAGCATGTGCACATGTATAAACTGGGATATCAAGGATGTAAAAAGCAGAAGAGCACATACCAAGCAAAAGAAGTCATTTGATCATGACAACCCAGTCAAGCCAAAGTCTAAGTGATGGTTATGTCAGAAATTCTTGCTTAGCCTCCTTCATGCATTTGAGTGAAAACATCAGAGGCTACGATTAATGTGACCCCATTTTACTTTCTCTTAAAGTACTGTCATTTCCAGCTCAGAAAGTTCTGCCTACTGGTTGAGTAACAGAAAATCAATATACAGGAATGTGATTTATCTGCTTGATGCATAGTTATTAAGTTTGATCCTAAGTTTCAGTGGTGAAACTGGAAACCTTACACAGGTCATTGTTTCCAAATGTGGGTGCCTAAAGCATAAATAAATATCAGGGTGTTCATCCTTATTTTATAGAACTACCTTGTATGGGAACCCCCCCAAGATTTTACCTTCAATAACAAGAGAACACCAATAATACAAGTCTCAGTGGGTTATTACTATACAATGTTCAGCAAAGAGCAATCAATGTGCACTAATATAAGTAGAAGACAGCCCACCCACAAAAAGTTAAGCAAAACTGACAAAAATGTCTCACATACTGTAGTTTTTGCTATTGCACTTCTACTAATCACTACTGGTGCTGAGGAACTGCTCTCAAAATTTGCTTGAACTGAAAATGCTTTCTATGACAGAAGCATCTTTGCTTTTGCTTTACTTATCTTCATTATTTCTCTTTTCTTCACTTGGTGGCTGCGGTTCACCTTCCCAAGTTACAGCCCCCTTCCATCTTCCTTTTATTTCTCCAAACAAAAAAACACAGAGCTCTGTTCACTATTTTTTCTTCCCAAGACAAGTTCATGTTTCTTCAACATACTGCAGGAGAACAGCTTCTGTTGATTTTGCTGCTTAAATATTATTTTTTGTAGTTTCTCTGTTTATTTTTCCAAATGTGCTAAGAGACCTCCCAATAAGATCTCTTCTTCCCTCTTCACAATCTTCCCCTTAAGAATCTGAATATTGCTAATATCTCCTGGGTAAAATCCAGCCACTGTGTCCACATCAAGTCAAACTGAATTTACTCCATGCTGTGCAGCTGTTCCATTGTCTCCTTATTACAACACAACATTCTGTTTGTTTTACTTATTTATCATTTCTAAGTACCAGGCTTTCTGGCAAAATGTTGCCAGCTGGAAGTTACATGGAAAATGTTTAGCACAGCTTTAACACACGCTCCAGAGTATGTGTACACTCATTTCATTCTTGGTAAATCAGCATTTAGGGAATACGGGGAAATAGACTGTGAAATGCCATCAGCTTGTCCTGAGCTATGGTGCTATTTAATAAAATCTCTAGCAAATTCAAAAGGCAGAAACTCTTTTGAGTCTTTAGTGCATGCATTTTCTCCTCCCTGAGCTATCAATATCAAAAGCATCTTAAGAAACCATATATCAATGAAAAATGAAAGCAAATAAATAGAAAAAAATTAATAGGTATTTCTGATGAATAACTATCATCCCTGACTGTGCTAAATCGCATTTCTAATCTCTTTTTTGGGCATTTATTAGCACTTACTTCCCTCAGTTAAATAAGAATGACATGTTATGAATAATGTTTATGCCTCTAGGAGTTTATGGGGAGGATCTTCTGGTTTTCTGTAGCTTTTGCCTCATTCACAATTAACTAGTCAAGTTCTCTGTTGACAAGGCCTAAAATACAGAAATAAGGAATAAAACTATCAGTATCTGTATGAAGATCCTCAGTTCTTGAGGTATGGGGAGTTACTGCACAGAGAGTCTCACAGATGCCC
>VXBC01000949.1:707555-715055 GCA_013399945.1 Ploceus nigricollis | reverse complement strand
GAAAACAAACACTTTTTTATCATGTTATTCATTAGAGAATTATTTCATTTTGCACAGAGTTGTAACTATTGCCAATTAGACTGCTTACATTAAAAGACACTCTAGTTGGGATGTTCTCTGAATTATATAATTCACCATATTCTTACTAATGAAAAGTTTAGATGACAGAATACATTATGCAATAGTTCAAGCTTTATGCCTACTATCCTTTATTCATTCACACATAGAATATGTACTTTATTATGTTAATCAAATGCTACATAAGTCTATTTTTTCTGAGCAATGTATCACAATTCAATTTTGCTTCGATAGAATACTGCAAGCAATTACATCTACTTCATCCACAGAAACTCATCCCTCTGTCTCTTCCTTTCCCTCTTTCTTTATCTTTTTAAATGTTGTATTGACTTATGGTATGTGAGCTGTTGAAATCATGCAGACTTACTAAGATCTTCATTTACAAATAGAAACTGAAGCAGAAAACTTCTGACTTTTTAAATCCTTGATATTTAAATTGCATTTTCATATGTATAGAAATAGTTCAATAACACCATTTTAAGTAATCCTTTAGTTCAACCTTTGTCTTTCTAGTCTAAACATTTTTTTTTATTTCTCCAAAGTTTATCTGGACTTTTTCAATATGATGTATGTCAAGGAATCAGCCTAAGTGATAAAAGCAGGAAGGGAAAGTCTGCATCAGTGAGTATTTATATTGGCAAGAGCTGACAATTTTATAAAAGAAAAACAAACACCGAGCTGTTCATTTCTGAAATGAAATCAACTTCACTTCATTTCTCTCAGGAAAACATCATCACATGAAATTATATAAATCAGTATTGATATCACTAAGCTTCAAACTAGAAGAGACAAATGCACTCTGCAGCACAGTAATTCAATGGCTCCGAGTCAAGTTTACTGTTGTCTCGTTTCTACTAATCATTGTAAAAATTCCCTGTGAAATAATTATCCCTAAAACAATCAAGACAGTATATCTCTATAAAGGAGAGGATCGATTTAACAACAAACTCTAGATTTATCTGTATTGATTAGAGGGCATTCAGTGTAATTTTAGTGAATTATGTTTGGCTTTCATTTCCCAGTAGAAATTTTTCTTGTGATGATCAAAAGGTAAATTACAAAATACTACATGGTCTTTTGTGTGCCACCTACATAACATCCAACTATTACTTTTCAAAGAAACATCGATGTAGGAAAGGAAAAAAATATTGGGGATTTTTTATACAGGATATCTTACTATAAAAATCATATGACTGAGTTTATAGCACTTACCTAAGAGCCTGATGTCATCTTCTCAATTCATTAATACAGAAATCAGGACTGCACTAAAGAGTCTGTGCTAAAGGAACAAATCCAAGATCATCTTATGAGAATAGAATTAGAAAGATTAAGAAAGTAATATGATTTTTCTTCTTAAATAGGAGTAATTTCAAAGCAGCTGTTAACACTTTCATGTCTGAAACTTCCTTACCGGCACAAGGGAGAACTAAAGGAATCAGACAGATTGAAAGACAATTTAATGTAGCTGTAAGTCTGACACTGCTGCTGATACAATTTAATTGAGTACTAATTAGAACTAAGAAGGCTAGTTATTTTGTCAACTGCACATGTGTTGGTTCCAGTCATTTTTAATCCAATGTAACAAAGATAAGGAGTCTAACTTTGTTTAGTTAATAACATTAGGCCAGAAGGATCACCTAGTCATTTCATGTTACCCAATACATTGCTAATATAAATAATGTTTAATTACAGTGACTACTTACTCCCATGAAATGACCAATTAGAACATTTGCTGATTCTACATGTTGACTGTTAGAGACATTTCCACAGGCTTTCTGTGGGTTGTATTCATAAATTCTACTCCAGCTGGTAGGAAGCATAAGAGCAGAATATGAGAGGAAAAAGTTTTTAAGCAGCACAAAGGACATTTAAATAATATTTCCATGCAAAAATTAAATCAAAGTATAATTTTTAGTATTCCCTAGGAGTATGTAATATTGCACATTTATATGCTATTCTTGTGAATCCAGCAGATCATACAGTGTATTCAAGACTCATATGATAAAGAAGGCATGTGTTAGCATTTTAATATTTAGACCAACAAATAGAGAGTGATTTGAATTCACTTATAAAGCTGATTTATTGTCTATAATCTGTACCTGGTATGAATTATGCCAGAGTAATCTCTTATTTATTTTTGTTACTTTACTGATGAGTCAATAACTGTCCCCTGAAATATTAGTCCAGCATGTACCAATGTTTTGTAAAGTGGCAAAATCTGGCAATGATATGGACAGCATGTGTAAACTCAAATTCAAATCAAAATAGAAAAATACAATAAATGAGAACAAACTCTTCCTTGTCTGAAGAAAAATTGCTGACACTGTAAAAATTGCTTTTTAATGATTGAATTATTATCCCTCAAGTAATCATCCTGAAAAATTTGCTAGTTATGTTAAAGTAAATAACAGTACATCAATGTGTGCATTGCCAAATCTAATTAATGCAAAGTATTAGAAATACTGGAAACAGTGAGACACAGTTATCTAGACAACTTATATAAAGGAAATTAATTTACAAGGATTGCAATTAATGCATATATCACAGCCAAATAAAAATTGGATACTGAAAAAGTATCTGGAAGTATTGGTGTTATCAATTGCTCTGCAGGTGTCTAAAATGCCTGGCTGCCACACATGTCAGTGCAAAGACTCAATCTTCTCTCACTTCAGTGACTTCAAAAGTTGCCATTCAGGTCAGTGTGATAGTGTCAGGCGCTTTTCTTATTCTTCTTAGGCAATGCCCTAAACAATATTAATCTACTTACATGAATTTTTTTCCTTTGAATAAAAGGCAGTATGATGATCTGCATGTCTGACCACTAGAATTTGAGAGAATTAAAATGTAGCTTAAAACCCACATCATGTAAATAATTACAATTTGCTAAAAGATAAAACCAAAAATTAACAAATGTTCTCTTAAATTAATTGGTGTACACTGAATGTGTACTACACTGTCTTGTGCAAGATATTTTAAAATGAAATATATTATAAACTTTGTCTTATTGCAATTAGATTAATAAAAGAAAGTAATTAAAAGACTCCTACGTTTTTTTTTCTAGAAGAAAAGAAGAGCTAGAAATTATTAAACTATCCAGAAATAATCAAAGCTTTTATATAGAAAACAATTCCTTGAGCTCAATTTCAATAAATCAATAAGATGGTTATTTTTCAATAGGTAATAAT
Organism: Ploceus nigricollis; assembly: GCA_013399945.1. Lineage (NCBI taxonomy): Eukaryota > Metazoa > Chordata > Aves > Passeriformes > Ploceidae > Ploceus > Ploceus nigricollis. The sequence goes on along the minus strand of VXBC01000949.1, from coordinate 711,792 downwards.
TGTCTTTATATAAACTGAAAATATTGTTTGGGATGATTAATATACAATGCCACATAATGCATTTGGGAGTGTCAATGCATAATTCTTAGTTCTAATGTTATTATGTAATTGAGAGAACATGTTCATTTGCCCTAATAACTACTAAGATGCACTTAATAAAATGAAATGTAATAATACTTGTAATTTAATCTATTCATGGAAGTAATTTTAAAAGTCTAGCATTCTCCTTAATGTGGATAACATTCATAATTTATAAAGTGTTGTGATGCAGAATTGACAATGCCATTGTTTTTTACACTTTGAGATGAATCTGCAGGCTTCATTATCTGCATACCAACCTCAGGATTATCAAGGGCAAACAAAAGATAATTAACACCAGAAACTGGCAAATGCAGGAGATACTGAGTGAGGTTTTTCATTTAATGTAGAACCTTTGAAAACTGGGAAATGGAATAACAATTCAAAATCTTTTTTTTTTTCCCTTTGCAGAAAACTATTCCAGTATGTTTTCTTTCCTACATTTTAAATATCATGTTTTTTGCTATAAAATTATATTGGCATGTTCAACCTTAGATACATTCAGTAAATGAATGTGTTCAGACAGGTATTTTTTCCAAAGTACTAAGTGTTCATTTTCTGTGGTGGTTTTTTCATCTAGAACAGTAGATGTGTAATTATGGTATACATTTTCAAATTCTATGGTTTTACTTCCCCACTGCAAATCTGTAAATAAATCACTTAACTTCTCCTTGCCTCATTGTGTCATACTCTAAGGATGAAAACTTCTACTACACAAATTTGATTAATGAATAAGATATATTTTTATGTTAATAGCTTGTAGGAAAAAGTATGTGAGATTGCCTTGGGCATTTTTATATGTACTCACAGCAGAAAAATAAAGGTTTACTAAATGCTGATATAGATCCAAGAGAGAATATTTCAATCCATAAGAATCACTGACATGTTTCTTTTTAGTTTTTTGAACAAGACTACGTTTCTGCATTGCACTCAAAAATAATGTAACTAGTAATTTCAGAAATTAACCATTGAAGGTCCTCCACAAAGAGAATCTTTTGAATGTAAGGCAAAGAAACATTTTATGGTTAGACTCTAATCTGTGAATGAACACACTTCTATGAAACATCCAGGAAAAGTCATTTTATAAGTGGAAATTCAGAACAATGACATTCAGAGTTTTACACAACTTACAGATGTTGATGACAGTCTAACTCCCCATGCATTACTTACATAAGAAGATCTTCTTACAGGGGAATGCAGTTATTAACCTAAGAGCTATCCATGAAAGATTCAAACATTTGTATTTAGAGACCTTGATGTATTACCATACCTTCACTTTTTACAATTCAGAACTGGAAATGCCTTTTAAGTAACTAATCCAAAATGAAATATAATCAGTAGGAGCTTGTTTTCCACCCAGCACAGTGGGCTGAGAGCACTCTATACAGGAATGATGGTTACACTCTAAGATTCAAGCTGCAGGATAACTTGATGAGTCTTGTTCTCTTCCAAAAGGTCTGGTGACAGTTATAATGAAGGTTCCTTCATTGTCAGGGTTGTCCCTTACTCCTACTTACCAAACCTTTTTCCTCTCGGTCCTGATTTCATCCTGGACAGTGACAGGAACCAGAAGGCGCATGGGACAGGGAAAGCCGTGTGAGCACACTGGCCCCCCAGAGACAGGGAGAGGCTGAGGCTGAGGCCAAGGGCTTTCTCCACATCCTTGGGTATCCAGACAAGTATTAAAGTGCCTGAAATCCCACAGCAACTGTGTGGTTGATGATCAGCTCAAATGAATGAACAGTGTGCCCTTGAGATCAGCAGGGCATGGGGTACCCTGGGGTGTGTCAAGCACAGCATTCTTAACAGGTGGAAAGGAGAGACTGTCTCACTAGGCTCAGCCTCACCTCAAGTGCTCTGCACTGTTTTGGACAGCATAATGCGCTATAATGTGCCCAAAGGAGAGAAAAATACATGCCAAAGGGACCCACCCTGCTCCCTGAAGCAGGAGAGGCAGCCTCTGTTTATAAAGTCCAGAGGACATCCAGAGTAGGTAATGCAGACCTTCTCCATTACAGAGATTTTTGGTAAATTCTGTCTTTCATGCTTTATCCTTCCAACTTATACTAGGACTACCAGTAATAAAAATAACAATAAAATAGTAGTAATAACAATAATAATGGAACCTGTTCGCTAATCTTCACATTTATTATGAGAATTTTTTTGAAAAGTTTTCTCTGAACCTATCCTCCACAATTTTCCAAACATCTTTTTAGTATCTGTGGTATTCATAGTTTTATTTTGAGAGATTATTATAGACCAGGATTTTCAGAAATCTGTAGTAAATAACAAGTCCAGTTTAGCAGCTGGACTGAGTCAAAGCAGCATATACTCTTCCTATTGATATATTTTTATATTTTACATTATGTTTAACATAATATAATTTTTATGTAGTTGTATTTTCTAGACATTTAGTTTACCAGGATATATGTTTTGAAAATGTACGTGGCTCTTTCTGTAAGGGTGCAGTAGTTACAAGATGCAGCAATATCTGGTCCTCTGTGCAAAACTGCCACCTGTGTTAATGGGAATTTGTGATGAAGTGAGAACTACAGGTAATTATATAATAAAGTGCTGATATGAAATATATGCTAACAGCAGAACACTAACAAAATAGTTTTGTGTATATGTGCATATGAAGAAGCCAGAAGTTGTTTGTCAAAATTTGAAAAGCTAATAGTTGAGATTACTAGATTAGAGTTGAGATTACTACTTTTGTTTTGCCTGATCACCTTTCTAAGAGAATACAACACTACTTTATCTGCCGCTGAGTCCCTGTCATTTAAAGTAACTTTCCAGTTTGGTGTACTGATTGAGCTATATATAAAGTCTCACATGCTATGATTTACGATGTAATTTGGAGTCGGTTACATTCATTTCTGCAAATACCCAGATACTAAAGCATTAGAGTACACATTCAGGAGGGACCTATATGCATCTTACTATAGCAGTTTCAAATCTATATTCCCTGTATGGATGAAAACTTCAGAGTGACAGAGCTTCACCAGGACTAAAGGAGCTTCCACAACAGGGTGCCCACGGAAAGAACAACTTTCAGCTGGTATATGAGGGATGATGAGCTCCTTATAGGTCTATATGTCTAGCAATTTTTTGAGAATTCTTGGAAAAAGGCAGAGAAGGTGTGAGAAGATTGGCAATAAATCCTTAAAGTTAAAATAAACAACTTCAAGTGTGTCAAAAGGACAAGATGTATCATACACTGGATACAGGTTTATTTTTCTCCCTTACAGGTATATTTATGAAAGCATATTCACCACAAAATGTGCACTCCCAAACTTATTGCCTGAGGATGAAATAATAGTAGGTGATAACTCTTCCAATAAAACCCTGCCTTTGTGCTATATTTAAACTCAGTGGTCACCCTCTAGCATTAAACCAATAAAGAGTTTTCTATTTCAAGTTGTGCTATATATGGTAAGGAAGCACCATTAATAATCTCATAATATCAACATTACCTCCTAAAATTCAACTTCTGTTTACAGTGATTAGAAGAATGATAAATAAAGTGTCAAAGTATTTCAGCACCTCAGAAGTCCAGTCTAACACCTGCAGAATCCCAACAATATAGAAATTATTAGAGGTTTTGTGCTGTTGTGCCCTAAAGATGCTATGAGTGCTTTCTTGGCTGGACACTTGCTCCGTGCTATCTTGTGGCTGCTTAAGAAACCTTTCAGATTCTCCTTTCTTAGTTTTGAGATCGTTCTTAGAACATCTCTGTAGTGCAGGGTCAGCTTCAATATTTGGACCTCCTTGTGTTTCAATTAACAACTGATGAGAATCAGAAAGGAAGTGGTACTTTTTCTTTGATTATCCTGGATGAGATTATGCTTCTGGTTCTTCAGTGGTAGGACTTACTGCTTGAATAATTGCAATGTATGCCAGATCTCCTAAACTGCCTACCTAATGGCCATAACTGCCAAATATATGCAGAAACTGCAGGAGCAAAGAAGTGGGTAGGTAATCTGCCTGTGTGTGCAATTGCAGTAATAGTTCTTCATACACTTTGCATGAATGTAGTTTTATGTATGCAATTATGGAAATCAAAGCCTAAGGTTGTACTGACAAACGTAGATACCTCCCTAACTGAAAGTAATGCCAGCTCTACACTCTACTTCCAACTGACTGAGGAGCTTTGAAA
>VXBC01000949.1:668303-702472 GCA_013399945.1 Ploceus nigricollis | reverse complement strand
CCCCTCTCCCCAACCCAGGTTTATTCAGAATTAAAGTTATTATTATTTTATTATTTTTCCCTCTGTCCCCTGTCTCGAGCGGTAAATAAAGCTCATTTTCTTGTCTTTGCAGAAAGTTGCTGCCGTACTAGAATAGAACCCGGGCTTACCTAGTTTGGCAGGGTATGCAAAGTAGGATTGGCTGGATCAATTAGAGAATTATCTATTTATGAAATGTCTAGCTGCAATGGAAAGAGCTGGTACAATTATGAACTGTTGTCTTGACAACTGGGAAGGACTGATTGGATCATTTTATCAGTAGGGTTGCTGATTTCAAAAGCAAACTGCCAAAAATAGTAAGGGACTTGGGCTTCAGAAAAAAAAAAAAAAAAGGATTTTTTTTTTTTCTCTGTCTTAGCTAGTAGGGAAAAATGTAAAGGGGGTGGGGAGAGGGAAAAGGGTCTCACCAGGAAAGGTCCGTGATGCAGATTTATTGGCAAAAAGCCAGAGTTGCTATTGTAAATTTCTTCGCCGGTTTCAATGTCAACCCTAGCTCGTATTTGAACCCAGAATCAGGGCAAAAGCATTATCACTCTGTCACTTTGTTGCCAGAAGTGGATTTTTTTTTTTTGCTAATATTTTACTGTTACATCTGACAGGATTTCACATTTTCTGTAGCCCGCCTTTAGTACGTTGAACTGCCAGACAGAGAAATTAATACCCTGAGTGACTGTATTTTAATTAAGCAATTTCATGCAAATTACAAATTTTAGATTGCCAAATAATATATTGCACAAAAATTGTAGGCTGGCTGATCTGATATGCATGGAGTATTACTCTTCCAGGCGCTGTGCATACATGGGAAAATGAACAAAAATGCTAATTTCCAATCTACTATGCAAACGGTAAAAGATGCCTATTTAGATACATATGCTTTCCTTAGGAAGGGTAAACAGTTCTTTAATTTAATATAGCTGACACTTGAAGATGTGTTTTTCTCTTTTACAAAGAAAATTTTTGCATTGAACAAGTAAATGAGAATTCGAGTAGAAAACATCTTGTTAATGGCGACTAATAAAAACTAATATTGCATGCAATATAATGATATTAAACCTTGTAACTGGTACATAAAGCAAGATAATTCCTATTGTTGCTCTGTCAATGAACATCAAATACGCTCGCATATTAAACACATACTGTCCGACCGGGGATGCTGTTAACCCTGTGTGTGGCCGTTTTCCGAGCACCTGGAAGGGTCGAACGTGACACGCTTTAAGCAACCCGGACGGACAATCGCCGCTCTTGGCCCTCGCAGAGAAAGACGAGAAGCGGGGTTTTCCCTGCCGGGCCGCCCGGGCNCGGCAGCGCCCGCCGCTCCCCGGCCGGCGGCTACCGGGCACGGAGCCTCTGCGAGCCCCCATCCCCCGCAGGCCAAGTCCCTCGCTCCCCTCACACGGATACCTCGGCCAATTCTGCCCGGTACCGCAAGTTTGCGGCGTGGGGTGCGGGCGTGTGCCGCAGTGGGGAACGTGGGGCTGTGCCCGGGGCCAGCAGCGCAGAGGTGCCACCCGCGAGGGAGCTCCTCTCCGGGCTCTGTCTCTCTCTCGGAGAGTGATCTGAGGAATACGGAGCTACGGTTCCACAAAGCCTCTTACGATAAAACTTCGTACGAGCCCTGGCAACCTCTCTTGAGCCTTTTATCACCGGAGCTACTCACTCGTGTTGAACCATCAGTATTTGTCCCTGGTTTTGCTTTCTATTTTAACGACTTGATTCCCAGCACTGCGAATAAACATCAGCGTCTCTGCAGGAATCCACTGAGGCTTCCCAGATGCTGTACACAATTAACCTGGTTGCAAATTTAGCAGTCCCAAGTACAGTACTTACAATCTTATCTCAAGTGGGTGGGTATACTGGAAACTCCTGAGCATCTTAGCCACATTCAGTGAGTAAGTAGGCTGAACACAACAGATCTGTGGTGTAGACGGCTGATCTGAATTTTAACCACCACTGTAGTTAATGTTTTTCTCTCTTTATACTTTTTCGTCCTTTTTTTTTTCCCTAGGGTAATGGGTGGGAAACAGATTAGGTAACACACACACACACAATTACAAAGCATAGATACGTTACCCGTGGAACTAGTGTATGCTAAATGTCTTCTCTTTTTTCTACCCTCAGGATGTAAACAGTGAGTTCAGGCTTTGTGTAAGAGTCCAGTTGCTCTTTTCACTGGAAAGGGAGGATTGGTTGTTGGGGTAATGCATTATTCACTCTTGGCTGGGTATATTTTACTTTACAAGACTTCTGCTGCTGCTGTTGTTGCTGAGTCCTTCCAAATTTAAATCAGATTTGGATTTAGGGTCTCTGAGATACTTATTCATGTTCCATGATGAGAATTATTTATTGCCATTTTCATTCCCTGAAATTCATGAAAACAATGCAGACATCTGTGTATTTTTTGTACTTAAGTAATTACAGAATTTGAGTGCATTTTTTACATGAGATTTTAGTGAAAGTGTTACTGTGTCTTTAGTAATTTATGGCAAAGATGTATTTCAGATGGCTGGAAGTAGGCAAAGTCCAGATGTGCCCATGTCAGAAAAACATTTTTCTGTCTTACAGAACATGGGAGTAGGATATGTGAATATTATTTGTAAACAGTGTCAGCAAAAGCTGAGTTGTATTTTCAGTCACACCAAGTGTTCATCCATATTAGGCCAAACATATTAGTTCCTGAAAGCAGTATTTGTTCCTGAATCATCACACATTCGTGTGGATTTTTTGGGTTTTCCAAGTGTTCATCCATATTAGGCCAAGCATATTAGGTCCTGAAAGAAGTGTTTGTTCCTGAATCATCACACATTCGTGTGGATTTTTTGGGTTTTATTGTCCAAATTCAGCTTCACTGCTGTGATTCATACTCTCTCTCTGCTTGCAAAGCAGAAGAAATTAACCAGAGCTTTCTAAGCAGAATTTTCCATGAACATCACTGGAGAATCTGCTTAAAAACTGATGGTATCATGTGGCCAATGGAAAGAAGTCTATGAATGTAGAGAAGTATCTGGATAAACGATAGTATCCTCTTTAAAAAGACAACAACCATCAAGCAGTTTTCCTCTGTCAAACAGTTCCTTACAAATAATATAATCAAAATATCTTGGTAATTTTCTTCAGAAATGTTTTTCTGTTTGTTTATTTTTACTCAATAAAACAGTTTCATTTTGGGTCATATAATATTCTGGAAATTTCTCCAGCAGCTGTCAAGCAGTTTGTTGGAATGATTTCTGTTTCATTATTCAACCAGCTTGAAGGTTTTCACTCTTGTGGTATTTGGCAGGGCAAATATTTTCAATACCTGCAACTGACCATCTTATTAACTGTGAAAAATTTCACTTGAACAATAAACAGTGTTCTGCCAAAGAATCACAGCAAGCTATTCCAAAGTACATTACTCAGTCAAAAATCTTGGGCAGCATTCATATGACCTCTGCCTGCTTTCAAAATGTTGCCTTTTTTTTCCCTTCAGAATTCTCTATTGAGTAATATGGGTTGGTTTTGGAAAGACAATGCAAGTTTCAGCAAAGCAGTTATTGTATTTGGGATAATGATATTCAAAGGGACTCACCTTGCAACCTTTACACGCACAAGCAGTTAACTGTTACTTATATAAGGACAACAGAGACTGCTTGTATGTATAAGGTTTGCAGGGTCACACTCAAAGGCCCCAGAAAAGACAAAGCATTTAAGAGTAGAAATTGGGTGTGTATTTTGCTGAATAGAGCTGGAGCTCTGATCTGGGGCCGTAACTGACATGGTGGTGGATGGTCCTAGAGTTCAAGGCTTTTGTAGGAGTCCTACTTTGTGTTTTCAATGCCATATGAACAAAGTATTTGGGAAGAGGGGATATGTGAGAAACAAGATAGAAATGCATTAAGAGGTGAATACAGGAGAGTAATAAGGACCTTACTTCCAGGTCTTTCAGGTAGGCCTCTCCAGGGTTAAGGAAAGCTAACAAAGATGCTAAGCTTCTTGTACAGCCCCTATATACCAGGATTTCTTACAGTGAAATTTTTGCCATTGACATCGAAGTTTTCCACAGAAATTAATTTGTTTGTCAAAACTTTCCCTAGGACAGAATCTCAGGGAAGGATTTCAGGACTGGAACAGAAAGAGCCTTTCATCATATCACTTTCCTATAGGCAGACCAGGGCACTATCTGGTCTGCAGATGCCCTAATAATCCCCATTGGCTAGTCTGTGCTGCAGTGTCTCTCTCCTCCTCTCTGTTTTCTTTGTTTTCTTAATGGGAAACAATTTTATTTTTTTTTGTTTGAGGAGCCAAAAGTTTTCAGATAATTTCAAATGTTTCATGCAGAGGAATTTCTACTTTCTTGCCAACCTTTCATACATGACTTGGAAATCTGAAGGAACTTCGTGCTTACATAAAAGGTTCCAAAAAGGACAAAATTTGGCCACTGGGAAGCCAACAAAATATTTTGCAAATTGCTTTCTTTTTTTTTAATGATTAAGTTGCTCAAAGGTTAACAAATTGGGATATAGATTTTTCCAACTTAATAATAAAACAAACAAACAAATAAAAAAAAGAAAAACCCAAAACCACCAAAACACCAAGACGAAAGACGAGCATTAATTTGTCCTGTATTACAGAAACAGTTTACACCATAAGGTCAATATTCCAAATCTGTTATCTGGGGATGTATTACTTAGCCATAAACATTCATTCAGAACTGCAATGAGGCATAGCAGTGTATCAAACTTGACCACATCCTTGGATAATTTGTAAGTGACAGAAAGGCAGTCAAAAAATGCAATTAATTTTTGCCTCTTTCAATTCAAGAGGTAACTCCTACTCTTTGAGCACATAGCCTACATTACTGAAGAGTTTACTTGTACCACCTAAGTAGGAAAACAAATAAGAACTAACTTTTTCCTCTCCTGCAGGGACTCAGACTGATGTATATTTACTGTGTTAAAAAAACAAATGTTTATACAGTTGCATAGATTTTGAATAAAATTCAGTTGTGGTGAAAGCTATTGCATCCCCTGATGATGTCAATAGAGAGACAATCCTGCTCACCCTGCCTTTTATGTCTGTGTTTGAGAGCTAAATAAACAAAAAATAGTGTTAGGGATTATAAACAACCAGGAGATAAGAAACACTCAGGAGCTGAAATTTTTTTTGCTGTTTGTGGATGGAGAAAACCCGGTGTGTGCTGTGTTAGCTCAAAGTATGTCCTTAATCATGCACTGGAACATAGATAGAAACTTCTTCCTGGAACACTTATCTGGAAACATGGTAAGAGACACAGACTGTTGCCATTGTTTCCAAAAGACAGGATGCCAAGTGGGAGAGTGCCTCGACCCTAGGAAGCCCAGTAGCATCTTCTTGGCATTAGAAGCTCTCCCTTAGTTATGCTAAAGGGAGAGTTTCTGAAACTAGAGATCCACCTGGCATGGTTCCTTCTGGGTGTCCCTCCACTTTGGGGAAGGTGAAACATGATCCCCATGGATGACAGCATTCCTCCAAGTGGATTGCAAAAGCTGCCCTGCCTGCTTAGGCCATGAAATGGCTGGAAGCCTTGGAAGGGATGCAAACCAGGGAGCAATAAAAATCTGACTAAGCTTCATATCTAGGCTGCCAGGTAGGAGGGGACTCTTTGGAACTCATGCTCAGGAGGAAGAGACAAGGGACGACTTGGTTTTTCCTCTCTTTGCTGCAAGGAGAGGTTGCCAGTGAGTGCTGTCTTTCTTGAAGTCATCTTGCAGCCATCTGGCTGAAACACTGTAGCGTTTGGGGGTTTTTCCACATTACTGGCCCCTAGTCATTCTGAAGCATCAACACCATTTCCTTCTGTTCAGCTATTTGTTTCTTATTCAGTTATGCCAATCCTGGAAATCATGTTCACACAGATTTTCCTTCTTCTTTGATATCATCATTCAAAGTTCCACTCTGATGGAATGCTAAAAAATGAACAGACCTTCCACCAAAGACATGCATTTGTATGCATTTTGAGATATAATTCGTGGCACTATATGATATTACTCTTACCACAAAGATGATTCATTGCCGTGGGAAATAAATACCAGTGTTCAAAAATATCTTGCCTGACTTCTTGAGAAGTAACTCCAGGCCCTGAAAATTCCTTCTCATCACACTGCACAAAAGGAGGCATTATGTTAGTGATATGACTATGGGTCTAGGTGAGAGGGAAAAAAGGAAGGACACATTGTTGGAATAAGGATCTGTCTAACATCTACCACCTGCACACGCACAAGTCCCACACCCATTAGCACAGAAGTAGGTGACTGAGAGAGGAGCACTTATTTGGGCAGTGAAGACAGAAGTTGGGGAAAAGTGATTTGTTTGCAGCAAATCCCATGGCAAAGCAAGACACCACTATTGATACTATTACTGATTAAACACTGTCAGCTCCTCTGCAAATTCCTGGTGATTTCAATGGCTCTGTAGTAAGGCCATAAGTCCAAGAATTTAAAAGAAATAGTGGTGCAGTTAAGACCCACTGTTCTGAGCCCATCATAACATCTGTGCTTTTCACAGATTTAATTTATTTCGCTGTTTTAAACTTCTTTCTGTTTTTCCACTGTCTAAATTAAAAAAAAAATTTGAAGTGATAAAACAGAGAAGGAAAGAACAGAAAGATGTGGAAAAAGAAGGCGGGGGGCAAGAAGATGACCACCTGCACTTTTTATATTGCCATTACTGTTGAAAACAACAGCATTTGGCATCACACAGAACATTTCTGTCATTATGTTTTTCACTGTACTTGAAGACTGTTTCAGAAAAATGTTTCAGATTAAAATGTCAATGTTTGTGCTCAACTGGGCCCAGGTCTATGGGTTTAGAAGTATTTTTCCATGGATTCCTGATCTCACATTCTTCATTCTGCATGGCTGCAAGTCATGCCTCATAAAGGTGAGAATGTGGCATAACTATGCAGACTTAAAACCACAGCTCTTTCTGGTATGCTTTTCAGTTTTATGTATTGCCAAATGTATGGCCAAATTCTAGTTACTAGCTGGTTCGATGGGTTGACAGAACCTAAGGGAAATTAACAGAATCTGGACTTCAAATTAAAATATACACACTTTGAAGCACAATTGTATTCACAAAAGCTGAAATAATATGTTTGTTCCGTTCAGGTGACTTTAGCAGAAAGTTACCTTTATATTATTTTATAACTAGTATATTATTTATAATTAATTTAAAATATTTTTGAAAATATATTATTCTTATATATATAACACTTATATTAAAATAAAAGAGTTTCAAGATATTTAAAAGTCCAATCAGAGAGTAACACATTATAATGGATAGCAGAGTTCATAGTGATTTTTGTATTTTAAAACCTTGTGTAACCATATAGCATTTGATGAAGAAAGCTATTTCTGCCTGTACTGCAGAGTACTGATGCAGCTACTGTTGCAAGAAAAGTGGAATGTTATCAAAGCTACGGACTAAAACCTTGAGTCACCCATCAGTGTTTCTGTTGGCATGTAAACTGCAGTCATTTCTGTGACAAGAAACAAACAACAAAAATGGAGTATTTTTAAAGTGTACCAATGAGATTTTAACACTTAGAAATCTGTTATAATTTTGCAATGCTACATTATTTTATAGCCTTTTAAAATGCTAATTTTATTAGTAGTACCTTAAACACCATCCTTTGTGAATGAATGGAATCAATATCAAACAAAATGAGATTTCATATGACACTTTAATTTCTCTTTTTATGTTTGAGCCTTCATTGCTTTTTACTTTTCTTTTCTAGTTTCTAATCAATTTCCCCAATGCTTTCTTCAATTTTGGGAATGGAACATTCAAATAATTTCATATTTAATTAAATTATAAAGCCCTAGTTAGAACTTAACACCTAATAAATAGAATCTAAATAAAGCAGTTATTGCTTAAAGGTAATTTTTATGTATTTCTTGTGAAATAGATGATGGCATATTTTTTCTGGCTTTCAGTGTAAATCTTTTGCATAATCACAAAGTAAAACAATATATCTTTAAGATTCATTTATGCTATGAATTGTTAAATTGTTATTTTCATTTGGCTTTAATTTGTGCCTTTTTGAACATCTTTGCTGCAACAAGTTGCTATTGCTGTTTGTCCCAAAGATGGTGTTGCAGGAGTGGTAATTGCAAAACAGATGAGGAAATTACCTATTTTACCTCACCTACACACTGTTCATATACACTTCCCTAATTTCCAAGTTAAACTCAGTCCTTTATCTTCTCTGTGGGAGCTCTCCAATCATTTTGAGCCCTTCTTCACTACACACACCAATGGCCCTTCTCTCAGTTCCCTTCACTGCTCCTGTGCTACCTGAAAATGAGTGCTATTCTTCTGCATTCCTCCCTGTGTCACATATGACACTTCACAAATCCCACTGATCTTTCAGCTTTTTTTGTCAAGACACAGATTTCCCCATCTTTCTTTCACAGGTCACAGGATTTTGAGCTTCTCCTTCACTGAAATCACTTCACTGAAATACCTTGTCACAAAGACAGGATGGCCACCCTTTTTTCTCACTCTGCCTCCAGGCCCTCCTTGTGGCCTGTAACTGGTCTCTGAAGCAAATGCCTGAGCTGGATGTGGAGATTTACATGGAAGGTGATCATTTGCTCTTATTCTTTTCTAAGAATTTATTTTAGCCCAATGAAATGCCATCTCAGAACCCCTCTTTTACTCCCATGAATTTTCTGTGTAGGTGGGATCTCACTTTCAAGCTACAATGCACCTTCCTTTTCTTCTGAGATGTGGAAGAATCTTTGTGTTCATTCTGCCCAACTTTCATGCTGCCCACTTCACTAATGAAGCAAAGAGAGGAGGGAACCTGCCATGAGAAGTTTCTTAATGTTTATCTTCTCTTCATTTGAAGCTGGCCTTGAATGATAGGAGGTGAATAGCTTCTCCTGGCTCAGAGAGGTCATTGCAGAGCATCATTAATGTTCTTCATTGGGAAAAGGGAAGACATTTTCTCTAAAGCTGCCTATATTACGTCTACTTTGTAGAAAAAGAGGGTTTTTCTTTATGATGCTGCATTACCACCCCTTCAATAAAATTTGAAAATCTGCAAACTTCCTAATCCTTGCACAAGCACTTAGCCATGAGGTTTTTACTGCTACTAATAGGAGTCTTTCAGCTAAATCTCTACATGTCTCTGTAATTACCTACACAAGAAGTAATGTACTGTAATACCATTCAATCTCTATTTTCATGTCATGCCACAGTCTAATATTCCTCAGCCCATGGCTAATATGCCTTCAGAAAATAGCCTGAGATAGAACAAAATAAGATCCATGTTCAAGTGAGAAGCACTCAGTGATACAGAATCCTGTCTAGTGACTTGATATGCCAGACCATAAGGATATAAAAAGTGCAGGGATGGTTTGTGCCAGATACAGTCTCTGGCTGGAAGATTTGGTTCTAAAAACCCGTGAGGAAAAGAACTTGCTCTATTCACTGAACAGAAAAAAGAAAAGCCAATATATTTGAAATAAAATAGAAACTATTTGAACTATACCCTTCACTTTATTTCCAATCAAGCTTACCACTGGATGTCTATAGAAAAAACCCAAAAACACACAAAAAAGTGAAATGTTCATCCCAAATTGGAGAAGCAGCTTATAGGAAAGACACTGATTTGCAATCTTCCTTCGGTCTCATAGAGCTCTCTACATTGTAGGGGATATTACAGTGAGCTTCAAAAACCAGCCTAAAGAGCAGGTTTTTTAGTTCCAGGGTCTCCATAACTTTCCTTGTTTCATATGGGATACAAGAAGCAAGATGACATTTGTTCTAAAATGATTGACTGAGGATTTCACTGGAGGTCTTTTGCAATTGACCTTCTGAGAGAAAAGCAGAAAGATTTGAAATGACTGAGCAGGAAAGCTTTTCCTACGCATTGTCCACTTACACTGGACTGCCTGTGAGTGAGTGAAACATAGGTAAAACAAATTAATAGTTTGCAAGAAAGTTATAAGTCAGAAAAGTTGCTTTTAGCTGTACATTGAATGACCTTTAAGAGGCAACCCATTCCCAGGAGATAGAGCAAAAATCTCCACTTTGTACCAACTCATGGAATAGCAGACATGAAATCAGTGCAAAAATCTTAAAAAATATTAGACGACAGTAAATGTTAATCAACAAACATCTGTGGAAAATGGATCTTTGCAAACTGACTTGACATATAAGTTTGGTTGAGAACCATAAAAATTTCAAAAAATGCAAGCTTGAATAAGATACTTGACTTATCTTCACAATATCCTGAGACTTTCTAAAGTTGCAAGCAAAGGCATAGATAAATAAATAATATTAAATAATAAAGAATATTAAACCCTAACAAATATGAAACATTGCATTGATAACGTCAGTGGTACAAAACAACCAACTCCAAGAGAAAAAATTACTATGAAGATTGGTGTGTTATTCGATCTGCGTCCTGGATGTTTCATGTTGTTATATTTTCTTTTACAAGGTTAATAAAACCCTCGTTTACATATATTGTAACTTAAGAAGGAGAAGTTGAGCTTTTTTAGCATATCACAACTATTTAAATATTTGTCCAGTTCAGCTTTCTAAAATTAAGGAAATCTGTTGGAAAGTTAGAGAGGTTTTAGGGAAAAACCTGGAAAATGAAATTGAAAAATATATCTTCCAGTGCAAGGTTCAAGAGACGCTGTCAACTTAATTTATCAAGAGATAACTTAATCACAGTCTTTAAATACCTACATGGGAAACAGAAATTTCATAATAAGATGGCTCTTCAACAGAGCTAACAAAAATGTAATAATATCCAATGGCTTGAAATTGAACCTTGACAAAATTAGGCTCAAAATTAGGTGCATTTTTTTTAACAGTGATGGTACTGAGCCACTATAATAATGTATCAAAGATTTCCATAGATTCTTCAAGGAACTGTTCAATAATATTGCATTTTTAAAGGATTTGATATATTTCAAATATTATTTATATTAGAAAAATCCATCAGCCTTCTTTAGCAGGTCATCCTGTGTTATCAAATCAATCCCCATGAGCTGTAGAGTTTTTGTAGAAATGTAAGCTTTGTAGAATGCATGATAAGAGCCCAAATATTTGTATATTTAAAAAATTAGTCTTCCAGGACTAGTAATGATAGCTGCAGATTTTACATGGACTTTAAAATTCAGATAAGTTCAAACAAAGCATTTCAAGAGGTAGCTATGAAGAAACTGCCTGAATCACTTGATATGCAACAAAATAGGAAAATAATGTAGGTTGTCATTGTCTTAATGCCATATACAGAAAGCAGACAAACAAGCTGACTAAATGTTTCTTTATTGACAGCAAAACCTAGTGTGATAATTCAGATGATGAATATCCATGTGATTTTCCTCTGACTTAGGGCCTACTATCAGATGTTTCTAGCTAAGGAACTCTCCAAAATGATACAGGAGCCCAGGCTGTTATAAAGAATTATTCTGAAGTATCAAGAGAAAGATAGTTTTTTGCGTAATGGTAAAACCTGGATTTCTACTGCTGAAACCAGATGAGCTCCAAAATAGCACTTAGATGCAAAAAAACCCACAATTGGATCAAATTCAGACAATTAAGATAGTGATCTCCAAAACCACCCCACCTAACTGTTATCAGATCTGAGAAGCTGCAGATAACTCCACTTTCTTTTCAAGAAAAAGTCATTAAGTTTGAGGAATTCTGCTAGGTTCAAGAACGCTGCCATTCTCAGAGGGAGCACAGCAGCTAGGTAACTGTCTTTAAGGCCATTTTAGTTCAAGAATCTGCTCTGAGGATTTTTACTGTGACTTTATAGGAGATGTGGGTTTAGTTATCTTGAAGTGGAGAGTTCATCTCAGGTTACCCACCTCTTACATGACTGCTCTAACAACAGGCTGTTGTACAAAAGACTATTTATTTTTATAAAGAATTGACAATGTCTGTCACTTATAACTGAAGGCCTGACCAGGTTACAAAATCACACTGTGTGCATCTGGCATGCGAATCCCAGCCATGCAGAAACTCCTTATTCCTGGACAAAGGCACCATCTTGAGTAAGAGTGTTATTTTATATTAGGGAGCTAACTAACATTTTCTGTTCACTCCCTCGTGTCCTCACCCGAATCAGATGTGCAGAATATCATGCATCCCAGAGTTACGTACCCAACTCCTCACTTGACACAAGAAACCTCTGAATATCATACCACTATGTCCCACTAGGACTCTATCCCATCATATGTGATGAGATAGGTCAGGGCATATCAAGGCAAGTTGGCCAGCAAGGGCTGCCTTGGGAGAGAGAGAAAGGAAAGAAAACACTTGTTGGAATGTATCAAAGAACTGGTCTACATTTAAAAAAAACAACAAAACAAACAAACAAGGCCCACACAAAACCAAACAAACAAATTAAAAACTCACACACCCGTTTTTTTTCCCTTTTGTTAGGTAAGTTTTATTCGGGATCATCTGTTCCCAATGCAATTCACCACATCAGGAGCGAGGGGGTTTAAAGGTTTATTAAACTAGCCTACTAATATGGTTACTGGAAGAGAAGGTTTCTGTTTCAAAAAAAAATCTCCATCAGATCAAAAGAATAGCGGTAAAGCAACTTTTCCTAATCATGCCAAATCAAGAGCAAGATTCCAGCGATAGCTACAGAAATCAGACCAACGTCATACTGATTTTAAAAAATAGAAAGCTACAAGAAATTTGGTAAACAAAGAAGAGGATATGATTTCTAGGAACCATGAGAAATTCTAGTCATTCTTATAAACCTAACCTAAGACATTATAAAAAAAAACCAACATTTTTAATCTTCATATGAAGACTGGAGGAATTCATACTCAAGGTAAAAGGCAAGACTCAAGAACTCAAGAATAAAGTTAGCCATAAGTTTTCTTCGTCTCCTGATTCGCCAGTTCTAGGAACTGCAGCTCCAAGTAAGAAATGAGAAAAAAATTGGAAAAGGTAATAATTTAATCAGTATAGTAAACAGATTTTTGAGAATTTCACAGGAGGGGAGTCTGTCTTCTGGTCAGATCACTCACAGTGTAAGTATGCACTATATTGTTGTTTTGATAAAGGAGCAGTGGGAACTTGGTGCTAGACCAAGATGAGAATTATTTTATATGGTCCTTTTCCACGGGAAAACTGCAAAGTTTTTGTGTAGGAATTTCTCCTATGAAGCATACAGATACTTCAGACGTATGTACATTATATTTCAACTATGCATAATTGTTTTAAAGTTTTTTGTGAACAGTTTTGCCTTTTCTTCATGTCATAAATTCCTACTTCATTGTAACTGCAAATATATAAAAGATAACCATCAACTAAAATATCTTCACATGAGCTACACCGTTTTTAACACTTTTACTTCCTAGAAAATTAAAGTACTTTTGTTCATGACAGCCCTTTTTCTTGACACAGACTTTGTTTCAGAACAGAAGACTTCTGAGTCTTTGAATTTTCCATGAAATGGAAAGTTTGCATCCCAATCAAAAGTGAGAGTTAAGGATTTGCTGTGCCTAGGGAATTCTCTGTGTGTCAGTTTACTGGGCATAAGTGGTCCATTTGGGTATTTGGTATTCTAATTTGCTGACATAATGTGTGCATATAATGTCTTTTTACCTTAAATAGATATGGTAAGAACAAGGGGGGAGTCATACAGAGATAATTCTGCTTGTTAAACTGCTGCAGGGGCACCACTGAGTGTGTTGGAATTGCATGAGGCAGTGGAATAGAGAAAAATCCAGCCCAGTTCTAAGTACCTGATGCCCAGAAAGAGGGGATGGAGCCAAGTCAGTGCTCCATATGGGCTAATGCATGGATGCCTTGGCAGGGCTGATTAATCCAGGCAGAATTAATGTGGCCACCTCATTTCTGATGTTTGAACTAGCTCTGTGGACAGCCCATTGCACTCAGTTCTCCTCAGATTTGTGTGAGCAGTCCAATAATGCCTAAAGCAGCATTGCTAGGAGCTGTCATAACAGGTTTCTTCTGCATTTTTAAGAACAGATAAGGAGGCCCCTTTATGCTTTGTAAGTCTATTAGCAAAAGTTGAAAAATTGTTTTGCAGCTGGTGTGAAAGAATTTGAAGTGGTCTTGACTAGTACAAAGAAAAAATTACTCTGCACCAAACAAATAAACTCTTGTTTTTATACTATTGCACTATTACCTGAGGAGAACAATATTTGAAAATGGTTGAGATCCTGAAATACAGATCATGTCTTTCAGGATGTACAGCTCCCAAATTAGTCCTGGCAGAGAAGCATGCAATCTTAACTGTATGCAATACTCAGTGGATGAACAGCACAGCAATCAGAAGACAAGGCTGGCACATACAACCTCCCGCTTTGATAAAAATGTCTATTGCTGTGCTCTGTGCTAACTGCAATTTCCTAAAGACTGGAATTTTTATGCTAGATAGATCACACTGTTAGAGTTCAGTTGGAAGGTTATAAAGTCCTAGGTTGCCAAGGCCACATCATCATTCAATTGTTTTGCCATCTGCTAATATCTCTGAGTCTATGACAAACCTAGGTGAATTCCTAAATATAGTAATAATCTAAAAACTTGTGGCTATGTTTCTTCAGTGAGAAAAGACTGAACCAGAACATTTTGGTAAAGAACATAATAACTGTGAATAAGTAAAAAAAAAAAATAACAGTGACAATAATAACTGTGTGGCCTTATTTACAAAATAATCCAAATAAAATATAAAAATATTGAAAATTTTATCCCAGAATTATGTTTCCTGCTGGCCTGCAATAGAATGTGGCATTTTAATATTGTGCAATAGTGATATAGCTGTCTTTAAAAGGAAGAATGTAGACTGATATATATATACTTGAAGGACTTGAACATTCAGGAAGAAAATATCTGTTTCCTCTCACTAACCAAACTAAGAGGAGAATCTGTCTGTTACTGGTTGTGAAAAGTGCAACTGGCTGTCCTAATTACCTAAAAATAGTCAATCTGAAGCTGTAGAAATCAGTCTCCATTTGACAGCACAATTAACTAATTGCCTTCTGGCATTCACTTCTGTTTTGTCCAGTACCTTCCTTGGAATGGTGGGGATGCTCCCTGCATTCCTACCACTTAAATATGGCTTCTTCAGCTCCCTGCAGAGCCCCTGTCCTTGTGGTCAGGTATAGAGGGAGCCAAACATGGGAGAACTTCCCAAAGTGGGGGGATACAGTTCACTCTGGGAAGAGGGGCAACGGCATGGAGCAGCACGACTGCCAGTTAAATCTCTTTCCCTGTCAGCAGTTCCATTAATCATTTTGAGCCTTTCTGGAAGCCTACTGAAGCTGATGGAAGCCCTCTTCATGAGTTCATTGTTGTTTGGACTGGTGCCACTAAATCACTTTCATGTTCTAAGCTCTATTTGGAAGAATTTTGATGCTGTTTTATCACATTATCTGTTTCACTTTTTCTTGGAAAAAATCAGGTGTGCCTTTTGCTGTGTTCTGTAAACTTCTTATACAAAATGAAATCCAGAATATTTATTTTTTTAGCAAAGGGAATATGGTTATGAACCAACTCAAAACAGCTTCTGAGGCTTGTTTCTGTTTTTTTGATATAATTTATAGCATTTTAAAATTTGCTTTAGGTTTGATTCCCAAAATTACACTTACTTTTCTCTAAAAACTGCCATTATTCTTTGGTTATTCTTATATTGCAAAATTATTCACTCAGTTTCTGCTTAGAAAAGCTGGAATGAAATGATCTTTCAGAACAGTGTATCTTTTTATGTTTCCAGTATTAACTAACCACTCAGGGTGTGATCTTTTTGAAATCAGAGGATTTTCTATTATACAGGAGTGGAAATATTTAGCTTCTCTCTCCCCTCTCAGAAAACAAACCACATCCTGGAAAAAGAAATGTTTTACACAGAATTTATACATGATAAGAAATTCATTCCACAAGTGGAGTAAGACCTTTAAAAGACCTTTATCTACCTCACAGAATAAATCTGATATGCCTTACAAACCATTATGTGATCTCTTCCTCTCATTGCATGCAGATGCAACTCCCTCTCCTAAGTGCTAACACTGTAATTTCCATTCTAGTGATGAAATTGGGTGTGGAAGGAGAGAAGTTTATTCTAATGCACTTGTATATGATTACATACTGGATTGTAAAAATTTAGCATTTAGTTTGCTTCTTCTAATAAGCTTTTCAAAACATAATAAATCTGAGTATTTTAAAACATCTGTTTGCTCTGGAAGATCAGTTGGTAGGGTTGGGCATCCTGCTGGTGGGGCTGCTGAGCCTGTTTAAAGAGCCTGGTTGATACTTGCAGAGCATATTACAAAAGAGCTATTCTTTAGAAAACTTTTGATTTGCACAGCTTGCAAACACAGGGTCTTGAGATTGAGCTTTATCTGTGCAAACTGTTTCTCTAGAAGTTCTTCTGGAAATTTTGTTAACAAAGTGTATCAGAGCTTGAAAGGCAAGACCATATTAGCAATATAAGATAAAAAAATCACAAAGCCTTTCTTTTTTGCTGTATCTGAATGGGGCTTCTGGCACTTCTGACTAAGGGGCATCTTGCCAGGTGCAGAAGGTTCAACAGGGATGGCTCTCAACGTATAACTGCTGTGCAGCCCCAGAGAACTTAACACTGACAAGCACTGGTCAGGGCAGATACCAGTTTAATTTATTTCTGCATTGCAAAACCTTCTGCTCTAAAGTAACCTTAAAGTGCCTCTTGTTGTTTTTTCACTCCTGTGTGATGATGAAATACAATGTGATGCAGTACCCAGTAAGGCAAACTTATTCCAGCAAAGAGATTCCATAACAAAATCTTTCAGTGGCCAGCCACTCGCACTGTAAAGCCCCTCTGGAGTTGTCTGATGATACAAATCAGCTATAGCAGAGCAGACACTGCTGACCATGGAGTTCCTACCCACAGCATCTGCAGCATTTTGCCTCCCTGGCTCTGCTTAAGTAGACAATGTGATGTGGTGGAAACCAGTTTTGTGAACATAAAGAGTGAAGATTACAATTCTTTGGAGTTCATATGTGCATTCACACAAAGAAAAGAAATTACATAGATAATTTCAAACATTTTCTTTTTCTAAAATTATGTGTGTTGCTTGTCAGAAAACTTGACAAACATTTAATATCATGGAGGCAATTCCCACAGCTTATTGTTCTGTATTTCTAGGTCAAAATCAGTACCACAAATTTTGTAAAACCAATAAGGAAGAAAAATAAAGTATTTTGTCACGTACTTCTATTATAAAACATTCTTCCTATGTTTTTTAATGCATAAAGATGACATTTTGATGATTTTATTGTGGGCTTTGGGCCACGTTTATTTCACCTTTATTTTCATTTATTTATTTTGGTGGTGTTTTTAAATGTTGTATCAAAAAACTCTTCATGTGACTTTTAGAAATTTGTGAGTTAAAGGACAATCAAATATTTCTGAAGCTGGACAGTAGTAATTAAGATACATAAAAAAGTTTGGGAAAGGTTTAATTCACAGCACTGAGGAGGTTAAATAATGCACTTCTTTATCTAAAACAAAATTATCCTATTTTGCTAAAGATACCAAAATAAAACATGTGACGTAGGAAAAGATATGTTACCAGAGAACTGTAGTGAAGGTCTGGTAGAACCAAACTCCATTCATTTCTGCCCTGTGGCAGTGGAAGGAGTTAGAGTGGGTTTGGAGATCTCCTGAGTTCTACCAGGGCAAATTAAAAAAAAACCCAGAACCCTGCAACTTCCTCTGCATTTCCCTAATTTTCACTGTGTTCCAGAGCAAGATCTTGAAAGGTGGGGTTCAAAATCATAGTGGGAACAACCCAAACTTTATCATTTAAATAACAGTGAAAACAGACTTATTTGATTTGCCTAGCAGAACTTGTGCAAACACCTCCTGAAACAATTACTGCAAGCTGCTCTTTATGTGGACTCTGTTGAAGCAGAGACAAGAAAAAGATGGATACAAATAAAGCAAATCAATATCTCAGGATTTTCAATGTGAGTATCCTAAATCGGTTCCCCAATATCAGGAGTAAAAGAATACAGACCCTTATCAGAGACAATGGGATGTACCAGCAGATTGTTTTCCAAACTAGAGTGGCTCTTGGGCTCTTTTCATGAATTTAAATCCCATTATAAATGCAGATGCTATGATTTTTCTTCCTGGTTTATATGGGTACATAACTTGAATGTATATATTTGAGCAATTTCCTTTTCTCAAGGAAAGGAAACAAGCCTGTTGCTTTTCTCTCATACCAAGCAGATCAATAGATACACTGAATAATATTTGTGTGAAAAGAGAATCAGCCCTGATTTTCAACAATACTTATAGCTATAGACACACTAGCTGCAGGAAATCTGCCTCTTTGACTCCTCAATTCTAGTCTCTAATACACTCTCTCTGATGGCACCATGACAATTTTCTGAAGTAGATCCCTGAGACCTTGGGTCATTAGGTTTACTTTACTTTGTATGGTTTGTCTCAAATGTGAATTCAGGTTGTTTCTCAGGTGTACTACCTACTCCTCCAGAGGAGCAGTGAGCTACCATGACAGCTGAAACACTTCCCACCCCAGTGAAGCTTACTGAAAAATGTTCCCCTATTTAAGCAGTCAGGGAATGTTGTGAGGAACAAGCTTTCTTAGATTATTTCTGTTTAGGAATAAAATGATAAAGCATTTTTTCCTTGTGCTATTTCCAATTGGAAATACCATAAGGAAGCATGATTCTTATTATATTTCCTATTTGTCTAAGTGTATTCCCATGCCAAGGGAACAGCTGAATCAAAAGGCAGGCAATACCCCAGAGTTTTGATGCAAGCAAATGGCAAGTAAGAGCAAATTACTGATCTCCTTTATGCTTTAAGTTTTTTTTCCCCCTCAAAATTGTTGAAAAATTTTGATGCAATATGAAAACAGAATTATGGCTTAGGAAGCCTCTAGAAAGTCTTACTCATCTTTTCTGACAGCAATCTGCTAACTAACTTACGTAAATATGAACAATTTATGCTTTCTAACATAGTTCATTGAAATGGAAAACCCAGACTCTGACTGATGATAACTTGCCCTGTCCTTGTGTATTTGCTGTAAGACTCAGTATAATGCTATGTAATTTCACTTTTTCTTTATTCTCGTCTTAATAAAAACTTTTTCCTCATGTAACCAGTACGAGTAGGGCAAAGCTCTTCTATCATGCTCCGAAGTATGAGCTATTCTTCAAGCAACATTTTACCCCAGGGCATGGAAGGGAAAGGGAGCATCTCTTGGCTCCCTGATGTTACCCATGATGGATACACCCTGGGCTCCCTCCTCATCTAGATACGACTGACAATAACAGAGGTAAATATCTCTACAGGAAAAGTGCTGTTTCAGTGTGTGGACAGTGTCAATGCGTCCTTCTTGGCACTTGTGCCTCGTCAGGGTTATCACATTGTCTAGCACACAAAATGCCAGATGAACACACAGCCATGAATTCAGGAAGCTGACACTGCATGCACTATGGATGCTGTAATGTTTTGGCGTTTTCCCCCAAGAAATGATTTCAAACTAAAAATGTCAAAATTGCTGTCCTTTCTGAGTCTATCTCTGGTTAGAGGGAGATACACCTTTTTTACTCCAAGTAATTTCTGAATCAACTTCAAAAATCAAAGAAAAACACTTCCATTGCCACATAAAGGAGATTTTGAGTTTTGCATAATCAGGATTTGTTTTTGGGACTGGTGGTGGGCAGAGGGGGAAGAATGTTTTCCTCTATGAAGGTCATGAAATTATTTCTATGTCACAATGTTATTTTATGTCTTTAATACTAAAGATGTTTGTTGCTTGTAAAGGGCTATTTTCCATTTTCTCTTTCTCACATTTCCTAGTGATGAAAAGAATAAGGTTGTTAAATAGCTATAATGAAATGTTCTTAGCCACATTTTATTTTCAGTAGTTAGACAGTGATTTTTTTTTTTTTACGAAGATGACTTATCTGGACAGTATTTTAAAATTGACAACATTTTCCTGCATAAAGACCATGCTTGAAAAAGCCAGTTTTACAAAACAATGGGTACCTAACAAAAAGAGAAACTGAGGCAGAAGGCAATATAGGATTTGTAATTATTCATCTCAGTGACAAAATCTTAAATTCTTTCTGACTGAATCAGGGTTCAGACATGAATTTGTTACAGAGAAACCAACAGATACCAGATTTCTCTGTAGTCTACTTTGAATAATTTTTTAATTAAAAAGGAGTATGAAAATACTGAATGATAAAATGCCAGGAATAATTATGATTGCAATAAGAGTGTCTGCAAGTTTTACAATAGTAGAGCCCTGAATACTTTGTCTCTTTTAGGTATTCTTATAGTTAAAAACAATGCGTATACCAATAATCCCTTTTATTACATTTTAAAATTCTGGTATGGGAAAAAAAACAAAGGAAAAAGCAAAAGTAACTTGTCACTTAGTAATTCATGTGGAAAGAGACCTAGCCTACAAGAGGACATTATTGTCAGCTGAATGAAAGAGATTAAATTGATAAGAAAGAATAGAGGTCTGCTTCCTTCATTGTCTTGGAAAATACATTTGTTAGGCAGCTTTCCAACACAGAAAAGAGAATAAGACACTTTCTAGGACAGAAAGATTAGTAGCTGGAATAGCAGTCTTTCATGATAAACAAACCACATCTTTTTACCCTTTTAGGATTTGAGAACTGCTCTCCAATTATACTTCCCTTTTATGAAGATGTGAACATGACTGCAATGGCAACTTAAAGAAGACCTAAACTTTAGCATGAGGCTTTTTATTTAGTTGCTTTAATATCTGTTAACCACACTCGTGTTTTAGTGGTAGATGCTTAGATCTCACTTGGTGGCAAATGTGCTTTCTTAGGCAGTCTAATTTTTCTGTGACAAGTTATTGGTAATATTCTTCTCCATATAAAAACATGACATGAGCAGTTACTGCTGAGGATATGACTTTAAATTAATTGGTTAAAGGAGATGAGCTCAATTCCTTGATCAAAGACTCTAAGCATCATCTACTCAATGGGCTTTCAAATGGATAAGGGATAGCAGTTTATGAAAGCAGTTTTCCACCCAGACCTTAGTATAAAAGAAACACTTGGTTAACAAAAATTATATACAGGGAGAAAGGATCACAATAAAACAAGCTATTGTTTCTTCAAAGAAATAGTTTAATGGAAAAGGCCATTATCAGTTAAATAACTTCGTGATAATATGACAGTGGGTCATATATCACAGACTTTTCTCCAGTTTAAAAGCTTGAGCAAAAGCCAAATCTTTCTATTGATTGTAAAGGGTTTCAAATAAGGTCTCATATATTGAAACAATGCATTTTATATAATTAGCCATCCCCAGATAATTTGTGAATTACAGTCAATGCATCTATCTCTACCCAATTCTGACCTTACTTCCAGCAGAAATTATTCAGGGGTATCTGTTATTGTTTCTCCTACCTCCTGTGTGGATGAACACCTTCATGTGGGCCTTCAAAGGCCTGCTAGTAAGTTATGGAATTGATAATGAGTAAATAAAATGTACAGTATCAGTTTGTTTCAAATTCATAAAAGCAACTAATATACCATACATTTCCTTGTAGTTGCAGGAAACAGTAGTACAATGCTGCTTTCTAAGTAATTAGAATGGACAAATGAAGTTTGTTATGGAGGAGTATATCTACTTATACTGGTATCCTTCCTCCACATCCTTTATGCCATTGTGGAAAAAAAAATTATTATCAAACATATTCCAAAGGATTCCTGTAGACAATGAGGTTTCTACTCCACATATCTTGTGCTACTAGAATAAACCTAGCCTAAGTGGTGATGATATCAAAATAATTATAGTCACTTGCTTGGTGTGTGAGGCAATATTAATAGGGGTGTTGACCATTAAAAGTCTGCCAGTAGGGACAACCAAAATCTTTTCAAAAAAAAAAAAAAAAAAAAAAAGCCAAACCAAACCAAACCAAAACAAAAAAACAAAACAAAACAAAAACCAAAAAAAAACCAAAACAAAACAAAACAAAAAAAAGATAGCAACTTGCTGTTTCAGAGAGCTAGCCAAATCCAGAGAGTATGATCTTCCTGATGTATGTCTTGGCCAAAATTCCTTCCTCTTGGTAACTTAAGGATACTCTGTATAGCATAAATCAGCACAAAATTAGGCCTATTGGAATTCACTTATTTAATAGTTGAGAACTGAGTTTAAACACAATGACCAATGACTAATGCATATCTCTGCATGCTACTATGTACCTAGGCAACTTTATTTAATCAGTATGACTGAAACAATTAGGTATAAATTGGTCAAGAACACATTTAAGCTGGAAAACAAAACTTTCCTCTTTAACAAAAACATGAATCATCTATGAAGATGATTAGGGGACAGGAGCATCTCTCTTATGGGGAAAGGCTGAGGGAGTTGAGCCTCTTCAGCACCAAGAAGAGAACACAGAGAGCAGATCTTATCAATGCACACAAGTAACTGAAATGTGGGTGTCAAGAGAATGGGCCAGTCTCCTTTTGATGGTACCCAGCAACAGGGCAAATGGCAATAGCCACAAACTGAAATACAGGAAGTTCCATCTAAATGTGAGGAAAAACTTCTTTCCTTTGAAGGAGACAGAAGAGTGTAAAAGACTGCTCAGAGTGGTTGTGAAGCTTCCTTCTCTGGAGATATTTGAAACACACCTGAATATGATCCTCTGCAACCTGTTCTAGGTGAACCTGCTTTAGCAGGGGGGTTTGACTACATGATCTCCAGAGCCCCCTTTCAACCCTAAACATTTCATGATTCTCTGAATATTAGAAGGAGCCGCAAGGGCAGGAAATCTTAGGGATTTCTTAGTTTCGTACAATAGTTGAAGAAATTACTAGACCTGGCTGAGTGCAAGTGGAGTGCATTAGATTTAGGGCTCCAGCTACTTTTCCTTGTTGGGTTAGCAGTGTCAGTTTGAAGCACCCACACTCTGAGCTGTGTACTTCCCAGCCGGGAGAAATGTTTGCTCCACAGCACCACCCACTGTTTTGGTTATACTACCTTGCATCTATATCTCCAGTAATCCTTCAGGAAAGAACCAAAGTGCTCTAATGTGCTTTTTCTGTCATGCTGATTAGAGAGTCAGCCTTCAACAGACTCCAGGTGAGCATAACTCGATGCCCTTCAAATCCTGTGGTACAAGGAAAAGCTCCAGGTGATGGATAGTCTACTGCAGTGGAGATGGTCTCTGCATCTCCCATATGCAAGTAAATTTTATGTTGCTGCTGTATCAAATGTGGATCAATGGAGTTTATTATGTTAACATGCCAAAAACTATCCTGCAAACTGCAGGAGTAATGTCCTGGTGACACCAACCACCCCAGCAGTTTTGTTCCTGGCTGCTGCTGAAATACTTGCTTATCAAAGCTGACAGAAGTTTCTCCCTCTGAGTGTCTCTGTGGTGCAACACCCTGGATGACCAGGGCCTGCAAGGGCTGCCAGCCATCCCTAGGACCCTCAGTAACCCCTCACACGTGCAAGGAGCTCTTTCACACTCTGTCTACAGCTCTAGTGCGCCAGACCTGTTGCATATGCTTTTTTTTTTTTAAATTGTGTTAATTTTATAGATATTCTTAGTAGGAATACAAGGATCTGTAGTCCTCTGAAGCTGTAAGTGACCCTGTCCTTTGTGGTGGACCTTCCTTGACTTAATTTTAAAGATATAAAGGGCTGATGTCCGTATCTGAATAAGGGATCTCAGGATTTATTTATAGATAATGGAGAGGAACGGGCACTTTTAGAGTAGAATTCATCTGACCTATTTTGCACACCGCTGTGAAACCTATCCTGAGCGTTTCACATATGTGAACTGAAAGGAACAGGGTTTCAAATATTGAGATTGCCACTACCTCTTCCAGTGAGAGCACTCAGGACATTGCAGCAGCTATCTGGCTCATGGTGCATCCTGTGTTAATGACTTGTTGGATGGGATGCCAGGGAGAACATTTTGCACCCAATTATTTGTTTGTTAAGCTCAAAAATCCCAGAGGTTTTTTGTTTGGTTTCCACTTTTTTTCCCAGCAAGTCTTTTCTTTTAAATCTGTTTGGAGAATGGAAAGAATACACAAAGTAAGTGTATTGGTAGTAGACCTTGGTAGGAGACTTGCAGCATCTTTTGCAAGTTAGTTTTTGAGTAAAAGGAGACACATTAAAGTTAAGGGTTAATCTTCAAAAGGCACTGCTGGAACACTGAATTCTGAATATTGAACAACAGGTAGTTCAAGATGCAGTCAAAAATGGAGGCAATCTGACTTGGAAATAGCTTTTCTAAATGTGTTTAACCTCTATATGCTTCTTTTTTTTTTTTTTTTTAATGTACAGAACAATACTTCGCTCACGTGAAGTAAATTATATTCTTGCCAACACACAATAGGTTTGTGGCAAAGATGGGGATAAAATCACGGACTGAAAAAATGTGCTTTAAACAGTAGCTGCACTCCCCTTCCTTTCTAACCTTAAGCTTTGGCTTTAACTATTGTTACTTTGGAATTTACTGTAGCTTTTCTCTACCATTAAAGAGCAGATTATTTCAAAAATACCTTTTATTCAAACTAAATTGACTTTTAAAAGGAACTTAAGCTTGCTCATATGGTTTGTTTCTTTTTGTTTCTGTCTTTCACACTTGTTTCAACACACTTCTAGCCATCCTGATTTGAAAGCAGCAGATACAGGTCTCTTGGCTTCTGTAAAGGTACTCATTTACCAATATATAAAAATACCACTTGGATAGGAGAACATCTAGCTCTGATTCAGCTGTTTATAGGTTTTGTGTGTATCTCTTTTATTGGACTTTGTAGACATACTATGGCATGATTTGCTAATGGGGACATAAGAAAGGGTTCTGTATTAAATTTCATTGCCTACTCTATTACTAACGTGACAGGAGACCTCGGGCAATCCTCATGAGTTCTCTTGCTAGTCTTTCTGTATCTTTTCTATCTTGTTTATTAAGTCTGTAATTCTGCAGAAACACAGACCACAAGTAGTTTATTCATTGAGTATTTCCATTTTAAAAGTTAACAGTTTAAGCAGGTATTTTTGTAGGGCATAGATGGGTGCTTCATAAGGGTTTATGTGGAGTATAGAGCAGCAGGAGCCTAATCTTGGCAGGAGAACTTACACACTTTCATCATCCTGATACTAAACAATTTTCAATAGGCATAAATTGCTATAAACTGGACAGAATTACACTGATTTTCTATCACCTTATGTACCAAAGTGGACACCTTATTCTGTATTTAGGCATGTCAGCATAAAGTTTCCATATTAGTTGCATTTATCCGTATTTGCACTGATGAAAATGATGCAAGCTCCTAAATATCCTTGCTGGGTTTTTTAAATTTCAGCATTCCCATTGCATCTTTTCATCTTCCATTTTTTCCTCTGAAAAATATGCTTTGTCCTGCCTCTATGGTAACACCTCATTTGTAGACGTACAGGTATACGCCACCTCTTATGTAGAATTATGCTGTGTCCTAGGGTGGTGTTATGGTGCTTGTATCCCCAATCGTGTGTTCTGTTTATGTTGGATGTTATGTTCTGTGCCTTCAGGACTGGCTCCAAAAAGTGGAGTTTGTTTTGTCTTGTTATCAGCCGGCTCACCTCTCCCCCGCCACGGCCTGTGTCTGGGAGACAAGGTCTTGCTTGCTTGCTTGCTTAGCTTGCTCGCTTCTGCTTCTGCTTGCTCCCGCTTTTTGCTCTTGCTTTGCTTTTCTCATTAGTTAGTTTAGCTAGGCAGGCCAATTTTTCCTGGACTGTTTTCCTTTCCCTTTCCCTGGAACCATTCGAACCTGCTCCGGACTGGGACCTGGGAAACACCGAGAAACACCGAGAGCCTGCACTTTGTGACCTGCTGCAGCCATCCCCAGCGCCGGAGGGACCAACAGAGCGACCACTCCCAGGAGGGACTCTGAATCTGTCATCTCGTCAGAGTGGTGAAAGAGTTTTGTCATCTGGTGTTGTTATTTTGTGCTGGGGAGTGTTTTGTCTGTGAAATAAACAGGTTCTTTTTCCCACTACTCTCAGAGGAAATTCTTCCCGAACCAGGTGGGGGGAAAGGCCGTGGGGGTTTGCTCTCTGGGGGGGCTCCTTCTGGAGATTTTCTCCCAAATTTGCCCTAAACCGGGACATGCTGCTACTATCACTGAAGAACTTAAGCAAGAATGTTTTGTCGTGACAAAAAAGGAGTATATGTTTACTGTATATTGTGCAAAATATAATCTTCTTCCAGTATAAATTCTGTGCCATTGTAAATTCTGACTCTCATCACAGATTTTTTTAAGCCTGGTTCTAGGAATAAGCAAGTATGCAGTTACTCATGGCAGCATGGTTGTACTACAAAAAGAGCTGAAGCTCTGTTGTCTTTGCTCAACTCTGAAGCCACTCTTGCTGTCGCCTTTATGGGGAATGGGACCTGAGAGATGACAAAGGTCACTTTGAGTAGTCTTTTCCAGGAGCAGATGTTGCCTTTCCTGCCATTTCTATTCCTTCTGCAGTCATATGAGAAACATAGGGAGCTCTCTGGGGTGTGTTCTGGTGTTATATCTTAGCTGTCTCCTGCTGTACCAAGTTCAAACTATGTGGTCCCAGCTCAGTCTAAGTCACAGACATCCCGAGGACTAGCTTCAAAATTAAGGTTATGTATCCAACTGAGAAGTTCTGAGATAAACGTTTGAAAGTAATTGGATTTTTTTTGCTACATAAGTTACATATTGACAAAATATTGACTCTTCAACAAATAAAAATGACAAAACTAGGAAAGAAGAGGCTCTATGAAAGTTTTTTGTGGCGTTCAAGTGAAGTTCAATACATAGAAAATATAAAGCTATTTAAAAGATCAGAACCTTAAAAACTCTAGTAAAATGACATTAAATTACCCATTTTTGATATATACAAGCATTATTTCAAATATCAATATATACAAAAACTCACTGATTAGTTCTAACTCTAAATTCCTGAATTTTATGTCTTATTAGTTTCTTTCCAGTATTAGTATTTTGAAAGTTATCTTACTTACCCTTCCACACATTTATGCAGTGAGGACTGATGCTAATAAAAGTCGCATATACCATGTGCAGATTAGAACTCAGTTATCTAAAGACTTCAATTTGGACGTGAAATGCAGTGAGAGCAAATATGGGATACATTAGGGATTCTGAGACTTTGCAAAGAGTAAGAATATGGTATTGGGATTTTGTTAACTGATCGGCAAGGAAATCTAGTTATCACACAGTGATGTCAGGATGATATTGCTGTGAAGTGGGAACACAGTAGGATTTTCTTCCAGGTTGTCAGAGGAGGGTGGGGGGAAGGGTTGGCCCCTGTGGTGTACATTCATTTATTGACTACAGTCACAGTTATTTGCTTCAGCCAGCATGATCTGAAATGCATGTACAAAAGCATACAGGTATTGGAATTTTCAACTCAAATCAGAATCCTAATTAACTGTAAATCGTAAAGCCAGTAGCCTGAGGTATATTAAAATGAGAACTTTGTACATGAAAGGCTGCACATGCCCAAAATCTAAGTATTTCCTACTTATAAACCACCAAATTCACTGCATCAGCTTCCATGACTGTAATTCTGTTCCTGAGGGATATACAAGTAGAGTTAACTGAAAACAAATATGAGTGTGCAACTCATAGAATAAGTCATTTTATGGAGACATTAAAAATCACTGACATAAGGAAAGACAACATAAAATATTTGTACTTAAGGTAAGAATATGACATTAAAGCCAGAAGTTAACTTAGTCCATTGTACTTCATCAAATGCCTCTTTAATCTCTAAATGTGTGTGATTATAAAGACATTAATTTCAAGGGGAAAACCACATCAGTAAAGCACTGCTGAAACACCTGGCACAATTGAATTTCACGCAGCACCAAACGTGAAGGCAAAGAGATGAAGTTACGAAACACATTGAACAGAACTGACACAGAGGACACCGTTCTATCAGACACATAAAAGGTTCTGGTTATAAAGACCCAGTCCTGCTTAGGGCAACAGGGGTTATGTTGCCTTTAATAGGAGTAGAATCAAGCTGTAAAGGGATGTTTGGTTGGTCCTTTGGTGTTCAGGAGCAAACAACAAAACAGAACTTGCAGAGCCCTTGAGCCTGAGGACCCTCTGCTCTGTATCATTATTACCATTTCATGGGGCCAAGTTATCCTGTGATCTTGATTTTAATAACAGCTGGATCCTTCCCCTTGGCACATGCTGAGGCCAGGGTTTGAATACAAGCTAAAGTGTTCCCTCAGCCACTCCTTCACTATACCCTTTCCTAAGGGGTGTAACTTTTTCAATAAATTGATCAGGCTCAGCAAGCTCTATGTCTAGATTGCAAATTATATTGAACGCAGACTATTTCCTAAAATAATTTTGACTATTGGCTAAAACACCTATGATATGCCAATTGTCCTTTTTGGCTTGGTATAATTGAAAGGAATTTGCTACTTTCTCTGTTTTCCTCATGGAAGACAGAGTTAATAGTAAAGAAAGTCTGCTATGAAAATTGCAAAACATATATTCGGAACAAGAAAAATTCCTACAATATGAATTAAAGAGGTGACAGGAAGAATGTCAGCAGTGGTTTAATGTTCAAACATCAACCTTCATTAATTCCCCACACTAAACAATGTTTGTGCAATAAATAATGGTTAAAAAAGAGTCAGGGAAAAGTAGAACCAATGCAGATTAAGGGAGATATGAATGTTTGGGAGGATCTTGGGAGCACCTGGAGGTTAAATGCAGTAAATATATTGCCAAAAACAATACTAAATCTAATACTAATCATAGAACATCTCAAGTTGGAAGGATCCATTAGAATCATCAAGTTCAATTCCTAAATACACAGCCATTCGAAATATTCACATTGAAGAATACTGTAGGACCCACTGTTGAAGTTGCAAAACTTTGCCCAATAGTGACTGTGAAGCTGGTGCTGCAATTTAAATCTGTTTCTCACTCTCAGAAAAGCTCACTTTCACCCATGAAAGGAGGAACAAATACCACCTACGTATACGCTAACTGAACGTGTTTATCTGAATCTGTCAACTACATCAGAAATCAAGTTGCTAAATGCTGTGTTCAAAACTTTTTGTGGATTTGTGACATTCCTTGGAAGGCTTTAGATCCATAAAGCAATGAATAAATTATAAGAAGACATAATTATGGTATTTTCATCCCTGACAGATATAATTTTACTCCATAAACACTGAAAATAAAGCTGCTGTTTTTCTCAGACCAGCACTCCTAGACTTAAGGGAAAAAAGAAAGGAAGAAAGAACATATCTTTGCTGAAAAATGACATATTTAGTAAATATTGTCCATGGTAATTGTTCCTGTGGGATCACAACAGAAACATGTTTCAGATACTGTAACTACTGTATATTCAAAGTGTATGAGCACTGTATATTCAGAGTAGATGATAATCTCTGTAATGTTTCTTATGAAGCTCCTTGTGGAGTCTCAAATGTAATTTTAATGGTATCCTGGAGAAAAAAAAATAAAGAAGTTATAACACTCAAATTGGATTCCAGAGATAAGGTTAGTTACTGAGGGTACAATTTACATCAGCTGAATTTAGCTGTCTAACATGCATGTATCTAATTTAGGCTCCCTTTGCAGTCCATCAAGGGAAGAATGTACCTCCAAAGGGAGAGCAATTCCACTCATTCTGACCACACAATTTTAGGACAGGATAAAGCCCCGACGACCAGAGAGGAAAAACAGATAATAAGAATAGCAACCTGAACTCCAGGCAGGAAACACAGGGAAAGTGTATTGGATCTAGACTGATAGTGCATATTTGCACATAAAAACAGATTTATAAAATGGGAAGATTCCAAACATCTCGAGGGATTTCCCCCACATCTGCTGGAAATCACTAGGAGATGGCTCCACATTGAATGTTTCAGTCTGAGGCTTCACATCATCCCTGTATCTCTGTTCAGCGAATCCTGTAGCATATATGTAAATCTTCAAGCTTAAATCCCATTAACATCAAAGGGATGTAAGCATGCACTTAAATGTTTTGCTGAACTGGTACCCTTGGCCCCACTCCAGCAAAACATGTAAGCGTGTGCTTAACTTTAAGAATGTTAACCCTGTTAACTTCTATAGAGTTGATTTTCTACAGTTTCCTGAAGTAAAAAACATATTTCAATGCTTTGCCAAGTCACTATCTTAATAAAGATGCAATGCCTGTATCTTATCAGCATTACAAGCCTCAGCTAAATTAGTCATACTTAAGCACAAAGGGTAGAGCTATGTATGCTGTGAGGAGAAGAAATCCATTAGGAATGCCTAACCAAATGGTAAATACTGAAAACTAAGTACATAAGAAAATGGATTCCAAAATAATATAAACCGAATTAAAGCCTTAGTTCATCCAGGACTCAAGCAGTTGATGTGCTTTAAGCACATTGCAGTTCATGCCTACATTTAGGCATGTGCTTAAGCATCATGATGAACTGGTCCATCAGTGTACACCTTCCCTTTTATATGTTACCTAAAGTAAAATCCTCTGGCTTTTGTACATCATATTGCTTTGCCTAAGATATTAGACAAACTGGTCTACTGTGATGCTTATATGTGCACAATAAATCCAGACATAAAAATCAATAGAAACATTTAAACCTGAAAGGCTGTAGAAGTGCCATTGGAAAAAGTCAAATGTTAAAAAAAAATGAATCTCGCATAACTATGAGTTTGCTGTACCAGGCAAAGAATTGTTCATGTTCATGCATATTCACATACTTTTCACAGGAAAAAGCTTTGCTAAAATAAGTGGTACACAATTTTTTAATGTATATTTCTAGATTTTTCACATTTTCACATTGTTATGCAAATGGAGTTTTATACGACTGTCTGCAGTATGCCACACAAGCAAGTTACTTTTTCTTCATAGATTTTGAATTTTATTGTAAAAATTAGGCAAATATAATATGTTCAGTACAATGGTTAATGATGTATGTATTTACAAAATAGTCACAGGGCTATGTTTTGTTTATGCATGATGGCACTCTGTTTGTTAAATATATCGTAGGTTTATGTTACTGTAATGATGCATCCTTCCTCGGCTATTAATCTAAACTGCAAAGTACATGTATATTTAATAATCTTCAGAAAGTCTATAAGACTTATTTACATTTTCTATCCATCTTGCAGCTTTAAAGACCTTCTAATATTGGCCACTGATCCTATACCATCACAATGCTTTAATATATGCAAAAAAGATTAAACAACAGTACGAGATGAGTGAAATCAGGTCTCAAAATGCCAATAAGGATGATGTGCCCTTAAATTGATATTCTAAACCAAAGTTATTTTTCATCTTCGACAGTGCAGCAAACTGAAGTCATCATATTTAAAATATTTGAAGAGGTGAATATCATATACTGATGTATAATGGCATTTCTTCCAGTAATCTGAACATCAAACCATAAGAACAAAGAAAAAAACCAGGAAAATGAGCAAATTGATCATAATAGCAGTCCCTTATAAATAAATTTGGCATTTATTTGAAAAATTAGTTAATAGAAACTTACAATATGTAGTGTTATTTTCATTGCTTGTAACATATGCTTAGAAACTGATAAATATTTATCTTCCTTTCATTATAATAAATCACAACTCAGAAGAAAAACTGCAATTTCTTCAGTTATATTTTTTCCATCCATATGGCATGGTATAAGAAACATCATTTGTAAAAAATATATTTTATTATTAACAGGAATCTGTTAAAAAATAAAACTAAGGAAAAATATGAAAATAAATTTGTAAAAACATCTGAAAGAAAAAAGCACAGATGTTATAATATCGTCATTTAGAATCTATGAAATGAAATGTATTTTTAAAGACAAAGTTAATGCCTCCCTTTGAAATCCTCATGTTAAAATCAAAACCACAACTTTAATGGAAGATAGACATAGGTACTGTATGAAGAATTACAGCTTAGAAAATTAATAAAAATAGTATCTAAAACAGTATTAGTAAGATATGAAGCTCATTCATTAATGGTCTCTGTGATAATATATCACTGAAAATGTTGCATGAAGGACAGTCTTTGATAGGATTATGTACAGTATAATAGCAAGATATTGAAATTAAAATTCACTGAGAAGATACATCTTGTGAACTGAAGGGTAAGAAGATAATAATGGTAACATTAATAATAATAAATAACAAGTATAAAATGATTCACATAAATAGAATTTCCATCAGCTACCATTATTGTAATTATGAGAATGATAAAGTAATAATCTACAGTAAATAGCTAATTTTTTATTGATTCACTGTTTAATTTCTTTTTTTAAAGGGCTTTAGTATTGCTGTCAATAACAATAATGTGTACATGAAAAAAAGTTATGTAGAGAATAAATTATAAAACCAGTATTTTGTAATCTGTTTTTGAAGAATATTTTGGAGATATTTATGTTGTTTGGTGGATGAAAAGAAAAATTCTTAAAATAATTTCTCTACCTATTTAATGAGTGCTGTCAGTTTTCTTCAGCAGATGATTATTCAGGTTCCAGAGGCATATTGGGAAAATTTAGAAAGTTTAGTATCTGAAACTTTAGAGGCTTTTTAATTGTGCCTCTCTGTAAGATGCCGTGAATAGAATCTATGAAGGAAAAACAGGATGTCTGACTCCACAGCAGCCAACAGCAAAATTAGTACAAAAGGCAATGAAAAGGTCAAGGCAGAGGCTGAATAGGAGAAATTCTAAGGAACTAACTGTTATGCTGAGCAAATATATTCTAGAGTTTAGCATACATGTACCAAACAAACCTTCTGCATGGCAGCAAGGTGTAGCTCAAATGTTAGGACAGGCAAAAGAAAGACAGAACCTTATATGAGCAATTGAAGTGATGATCATACAATGCCAGTGATGATCATACAATGCCATTGAATGTCCAATTTCAACGGCTTTTGAATTCATGGAAGAATAGAGAATAGCTTGTGCTATGCCCTAAAAAAAAGCTGAATAATGTAGTCCCAAGAGAAGGACTACATTTTAATTCATAAAGATTTTCTCTTTCGTTTTTTAATATATTCATTGTCACAGCAGTGTCTTTTGATAATTAATAATGTAGATAGCCTTTGATCAACCACATATGAGTATTTTTAGAGTCTGTTTTCTTTCAAATTAAGAGGGGTATTGGATAATATCAAACCTTCATTGTACACCATGATTTTACTTTTGCCTTGCATGTTGCTGTTTGAGTTTTGTGGGCCACTGGTCAAGAAATCATTGCACATAGTTGAGTAAATTCATGTTATAAGAGGGTTCTTCTTGTAAGCAGCATCTGCCTCAAACTAAATATATTCTAATACTGAACAATATTGTTTTCACTATGTAATGCAGAACATATTTCAAATTTTTCCCTTTTCCTTAAAGAGAAGAAGTAATTGGGAAAAAAAAAAAAAAGAAAGAAATGCCAGGTTGACTATGGGAAAAAAGCAGAAACCTAGTGTGGGTCTCTCTCCTTCTGACAGTTTAAATTCATGTCCTTCTCATAATGGCACATGGCCATAATGACATAAAGAACAGAGCAAACAATGACTGTTGCACTCCAGATGTTCGATGTCCTAATGAGCTATGTTATGCCTCCGTGGCGGTGGACTCAAAAAACAGAAGTCTGGCTAAAAATCTGGCCATCATATTGTCATTATGTCAGTTAGATAGGAAACATATAAAAGATTCCTACTTATGTGGGAGAAACTGGCAATAATTTGAAATGTTTGATACAGTCTTAAGTGGAGTAAAAGGACACCTCACCCTGAGGGCAGATGTCAATGTTATGATATACACGTGGTAAAAAGCAAAATGTTCTTATTGGCATGAAAAAAACAACACGAAATATGTAGCAGTATATTTTTTTCTTTTTTTGAAGGCGAGTAGATATTCTCCCACTGTATCCATTCCCAGGAGGGGACAGTTGGCACATGATGCCAAGTCCTGGGAGAAGACAGAGGGGATTCTGTGTGCACAAAGAGAGAAAAGATCTGTCTTACACAGTTAAAAAGGGAAATGGGTACCTGGAATAAAAATTTTGTGTGTCTGCACACAAAATATATATATATATATACATATATATATCTGT
>VXBC01000949.1:653124-668273 GCA_013399945.1 Ploceus nigricollis | reverse complement strand
CATATATATATCTGTATATATACATATATACAGATATATATATGTCTGTATGTAAGCAAGAACATATTAGAATGTCTATTTATATATTAATAGTAAGAGAGGAACTCTGTGAAATTAACAAGTTATATAAATAAAAGCAATAAATAAAATTTTGGTTTTGAAAAAATGATCCATAGAAATCCTGAGGTATTTTTAGAGATGCGCAGGATCAGATAACTTAGGTGAATTACAAAAAACACCACAGTAGCATTGCAATGGATAAAATATTGCAAAGAACAGAAAGTTCTATGTATGACTTTCAGGGCACAAACCAACTGCTGTTGAGACAGAAAATTCCCTTTGGGGATTCATGTTCATTCATCCTAACACTATTTGTTTGGAACTTCTCGAACCTGTTAATACATGTAGTATTAACCCCTCCTGGAAAATGGATCACCAAAAACCTTGACTATTTTTCTTACCCATTATTAATAGAACTAATACTATTCATAGAATGGTTTGGGTTGGAAGGGATCTTAAAGATCAGCTATTTCCAACCCCCTACCAAAGACAGGGATACCTTCCTCTGGACCAGGCTGCTCAGAGCCCCATCCTGGCCTTGAGCACTGCCAGGAATGGGACAGCCACAGACTCCCTGGGCAACCTGCTCCGTGTCTCACCACCCTCACAGTGAGGAACTTCCTAATATCTAATCTGCTCTTTAAAGCATCTCCCCTTGTCCTGTCATTACATGCCCTTGTGAAAAGTCCCTCTTCAGCTCTCTTGGAGACTCCTTTAGGTGCTGGAATGCTGCTCTAAGGTCTCCATGGAGCCTTCTCTTCTCCAGGCTGAACAACCCCAAATCCCTCAGCCTGTTTTCGTAGGAGAAGTACTCCAGTCCTCTGAGCATCTTTGTAGCCATCCTTAGGACTCAGTCCAACACGTTCATGTATTAATATTTGCTTTGATTTCCCACAAACTTAGAATAATTTGACTCCAGCTCCTATTAGTTGGCTTACTTCTAAAATTTTTATTATAATTTTTTAATCTGCTTTGAGGACATTTTCCTGAAGTAAGGAATGTGGGGCTATGAGCTTTGTAAAAAATCTCTGCTAGGCGGCAGTGATTATTCTGATAATTATTGATTATTAAAGACTATAAGAATAATTGCTACTTTCAAATATCCTGCAAATCATAAATGCCTATATGAGGGCTTTCTCTAGGTAAACTTCCAGGATGGTCTTCCAGAATGTTATTACCAAATGACGAATTTTGATAAATTTGTTTCTTCCTGTTCTGAATTCAATTATGTTAAAAAGTACGAGGATGGTGATTCTTTACTTGAGTGGATTTTACCTTATTTTCAGGTAGGGCATTCACTTTTGAA
The DNA here is from genome assembly GCA_013399945.1 of Ploceus nigricollis. NCBI lineage: Eukaryota > Metazoa > Chordata > Aves > Passeriformes > Ploceidae > Ploceus > Ploceus nigricollis. The sequence continues at coordinate 666,907 of VXBC01000949.1, read as the reverse complement.
GTGGGTGGGAGTCCAAGGACTGGGAGCCTGCTGCACCCAAGAGCTAATGGATGGAAAAAAATTAAATGTGAATAAGTATGCAAGATTATACACCCTGTAAATGGGGCATGCAATTTTAAAATAAAAACATAAAATTCTGCTGTTCCAGCTATTGTTAATTAGATCATTTAAATCTATTAAAAAATAACTACTGAATTCAATCTGTTCCCTTTTCCATGCTTTATTTCTGTTGATGATTTCTTGTAAAAGTACAATGATCTCAGTTATATGATTGCTCTACCCTTTAGTCTCGATGCATTGTGTAAAATATAATGCAGTACAGATGTCAACCTAAGAACTAAATAGCTTATATTTCTTAAGAACCATGAAAAAATATTAACACTATAGAAACAATAGTTCAGTAATTACTTTTTGCTGTGAAGTGAGGTTAGGCATTTATCCTTATAGATCCCTAATACACTTAAAGTCAGCACTGCCCCTGTGGTCCTTTTACCTTTGTTGATAAATGTATTGTACAGGATACCTTGTATGACCACTACAGTATTTGAGGTCATGCTAGGCTGTTAGCACAAATGGTGTGAACAATAGTTTATATGCCACTTAACTCCTTGGAAGAAACAGTTAACCTTGCCAGAGAGGACAGATCAGTCATGTATAGTTATTAAAGTCTAGAAGGTTTTGTTATGCTCTGAAATACTTTTACAGAACTGCAATACTCTGGTACAAGCTTTACCAAGTAGGGGAGCAACAAAGTCAAGAATTATCTTTTCCACCTTTGAAAAGGATATTCAAAGTTTTCTAAAAAAATATTTTACCAGACCTACTTTTGAGCACACACAAATTTTGATATATTTAATCACTAGAAGTTTTGAACAAGGCTAACCAGGTAGCAGTATATTAAGTCACTGTCTTAAAACAAACTAATTTTACAAAAATTAATTGTGAATTTGATGGCCTTGAAGTGGACAGTCAAGAAAAAACCTCTTAGAGCTTCTTGATTACAGTTTTCCAAATAATGATGAAACATCATAAATGACACAGATGAGCATCATAATTCAATTTTATGTAACAAGCAATTAACTATAAAAATAACTTCCAAGAAAATATCCTTTTCCAGAATTTCTCATGAACAGAAGTGACAGAGTAAACAAAGAATAAAACACAGTAGGAGATTACTGAGGACTTATCAGTTATTCTACATACAGGTGGCAATGACACTGCTCTTAACACAGATGACCCAGTTTCATGACATAATGTGCTGCTTCTACATTGTTGTTTATTCCAATGGATTGATTGTCAGATTTGGCACTTTTAGAAAACACAAAGCTGAAGGCAGCCTCATCTATTTCCGATTCAGGCATAGAAGCCTGTCAGCCCCTTTACCTGCATGTGTGTTTGTATACATCCAAACATCATTAACCACCGCAGAATCTTTACATTTTAAGGGTTAATTCAGAATGTTAGTGCAACTGTCTTAGTCTGGCCTGCATTTTCAATGCAGCACACATTAGTCACTTGCTGTCCTCCAGCTCTGGTTTAACATCCCTATATGCAAACGAACAGGTGCTCCCCCAGGCAGGGTTTGACGTTACAGAGGAGTGGTCTCCTCCCTTTGCCAACCAATCTGCCACATGCCATGTGCCTCATCCATGCTGCACTGCTTCCACCCCTTCTTCCCAGGGTGGACCTCTAGCTGATTCTGCCTGGATTGTTGATACCCAGCTCTACAGCTGAGATGGCAAAGACTCACACAGCCTTGTGGAAGCTCTTTCCCCTGGCACACTTATGTGCTGTGCAAGCATGGGAACTCTCAGCATGACATCAGCTTTCAAGTCTCTGAGCAGGAAACTCTATCATGTTCCAGGGTAGATGGGAGCAAACACATTCCATAATGAGCATTTAGGGGAGCAAAAAAACACTTCTAGATGTGTCTTCAAATACCTATCTTCATGGATGTATTTAATAGTCTATGTACATACTTTCCTACCAAGAACTATTACTTCATTAAGTAAGAATACTTACTATGTCTTCGAGAGAAGGACATGGAGAGCAGCAAGAACAGGAAGAAATCAGAGTGCTACACTGCCTTTTAAAATCTCTTAACTAGCAAAATTAAACCACGTCTCTTTATTTATTTATTGCACTTGTAAAAAGATTAATGGGGATGTGATTCCTTCAGGCTTTTACATATAACCCCATCACACAAAGAACAAAATTACACAGCGCAGCAAACGATCTAAATTAGCTACATTTATTTAAATAACTGCTGTGGAGGAAACAATAAATCAACAAGAATCCTCACAAAAATGTGTTTACAAAGTGTCTTATAATTTGTTTTAGCTAGGACACAGACTTCTAGCTCTTAGCTAAGCTTACTTCTAACAGTCTATTATCATATCAACAGTTAGTGAGTGTTTGCTATAGAAAAGCATTTCTTAGCAAAAAAGGGACTACGTGTAACTTCTGTCTTACTGTCCTTTAAGATATGGCTGACAACTCTACAAGAAATAGATTTTCCTAACAAACATTTTGTTAAAGGCTTCTAATAACTTGTGAGACAATCGAAATTAACTGACAGTGCTTTGTTAAATCAGAAAAAGTGGTTACTTGAATGGTCATAATCATGCAATTATCTCATCTTCACCCTTTTTGAAGACTGTATCTATATCTACTCCTATATCGGGAGTGAGTAGGGGGAGCTCTAATGCTGAACCTGTGATGTATTCATAAATCAGTACTTTCAGAGCCTGTCATGGGCTCCATAATGAGGGTCATTATTCAGGCAGAGTGTCAAAACTACTATCAAAGGACCTTCTCAGAATCACAATCATTCTGTTTCTTGTTAAATAAGCAATGTAGTACACAAAAATGGCAAACAAGAAGCAGGTCAATTTGATACAGTATGAGGGCACAGAGACCTCTAGAGTAATTTACCCTGTGGGAATTCTGATGGTTTGTGAGATAAATTATATACACCCTCAGAAATGATTAATGGTAATAAAATCCCAGGAATATTTAAAAAAAAAATTCCATATGTACATATGGAAACTTCAGTAAGAAAGAAGACATTTTCTAAAGCGGAACACTTAAAGAAAATTATTATTAGAACTGCAAGTAGCTCTCGGGAAAGCTACTAAATCTTATTACGTAGTTGGCAGCATTCTGTGGAAATGCTTTATTTCCATTTGCTGAAAGAGGTTTTTTTAAAAAAACCCCCAAACCTAGAGCTTTTCTGGATTAAAAAGAAAGGAGATAAAGGTGGGGGGGGAGGGGGGGGGGAAGGAATGAAAAATTGTAAAAGATTTATTAAGACAGGCTATTTTTTACTTAATTTTAGTATAACCAATATGATATACAAAAGGAATTATTAACAGAATATCATCTGGACGTTTGACCACAATGGCAATACATGCAAATTATTGGAAATTATTAAAGGCTGTATTCAAATCACATAGCATAGGTGCCTAAATTAGGCATTGGCATTACTTCCCTTCTTTCACTTTAGGGAACAAGAGTATAATAGCCCTACATGCGAAGTAGTCTGAATTGCTCATTCTCACTTGAACTAAAACATTACATTAGTAATGGGTAAATTAGGCACCAGTGAAGGCAGTCTAAATTCTGTCTCAAGATGACTTCTAGATACAGTGGCCAATCATTTGGGGATTAATAGTCAACCTCTTCTGACACCAATAAAGTGTCTCAGATTAGTCTTAAGCAAAAGCTCTTTATTTTCCCTCGTCTATTAGGGAACTGTGTTGAGTTTATGCATGATTTCTTTTCATAATATACACATCTCTATATTATACATATGGATACACATATGTACGTAAGTAATTCCACAGGTATAATCATACATAGTATAACTCTGAAACAGTAAAATATTGTAGGGCAGAAATTTCACTATGGTCTCTTAATGTAGTTTGTTTGACTGGTCTGAGTCTTCTCCTGAGGCTTTGTCTAAGAAACAGTAAAGTAGACCTGACCAGAATTTAGTGCGGTCCATGAAATTTTACAGGCTTCAGAGATGGATGTCAAGAGGTCCATATCTACCTGTAGATTCTGATACCATTTGAATTCTACTTGTAGCACAGACTTCCTAATGTGCTCACACACAGCACTGCTGACTTCAATAGGGCTTTTCTGCAAGTGTGAAATTTCCAGAGAAATGCCACAATAGCACCTAATACCAATTGCAGACTTTGAGACTTTCAAGTGCTTTTGAAGGTACCAAGAGCTTTTAAAACTGTTTTCCAATTTTCTATTTTCCAATTTTAATCTCTTTTATTAAATATTTACAATGCAGTCTTCAGTCTTGTAGATGTTTGTATCCACATGCACACTTATATGGCATAAGTTTATGATGAAGACTGAAAACATTTTTTGCATCCCCTTCAAAGCAATAAATAAATAGTGGGTCAGATATAAGTCTGCTTCTCTGCTTCTTTTATCATATTACCCTTATTAAACAGCAAGGTGAGAAGTAGATTAAAAAACAGTCCTCCTAAGTGCCTCATAAATCCCTCAGCTTCACTTTCCCACAGTGAATTTTGTCTGACAACAAACCCTACCTTGTCTAGACTTATTTTTTAAGCAAATTTGTATCTGTGAAATAATCAAAAGCAAACCAATTATGTTCAGGCATCTTTCTTATCCATCTGTTTGGATATAACTGTCTATTTAATAGTGTTTGCATATGAAGCAATGTTCTATTGTATGCATAGGTACTCAATTATTTAGATTATACGTTTGAATAAACTGTGCAGTTAAAGGAGTACCCTTGTAATGCAGGACAATTACATTTTTCTAGCACAGTTTACACGTTATTAAACTAATATCAATTTGGACAACACAGCTGGATATAGGATTCTACCCTTTACCTATCAAAGTTCTTTTCTTTAAGGGTACATTTTACATCTATAATTATCAGTCATTGTTAGTCATTTCAAATTTTATCAAATTACTAAAAAGGCTAGTGTGAATAAAGACTAAAAAAAAAAACCAAAACATTTCACACTGAAGACTGTGCATTTAAATGCAGGTTTTCTTAATGCAGCTATAAAAGTCCTGTCTAGATGCATGATAGGTCAGTATAAAAGGTGTCCACATGAAAAACACTGTCTGGCCAGTGTAAGAAAATAATACTGATTTTCATACTGTGAAAGAGCAGTTCACTGCATATGTCATCTTCCTACCAATCAGGGAATGACTATCACATTTTTCCAAAGGAGAAAACAACTATCTTTATGCTGAAAAAAAGAAAAAAATCAAATCATATTAAACACTCAGACATAAATATGTGTTTGTCAGTCCTTGAAATAAGTTTTCAGTGACTAATCATGAATGTCTATTCTGAGTGGAATAGTGGAAAAGAGATAGAGAGAGATGTAACAAAATAATCTCACAGCTTCAGTCTTCTGGGCATCTTTGTCTGCCTTGTACCTTTGGGAAGGAATACTTTGCACATGTACAAATTGACTTTAAAACTAAGTCTGGTCTTTTGCATCTGTTACATACCTATATGCTCAAAGGGGAAGAACAGGTATTGACAATGGTAATCTATCAATGAAACCTTGCTGAGAATCTGGAGCTGCACAGTGTTTGTCTAGTTTGCACTTTTGCTAATGCTCTTCCCTGAGTACTCTTTCTGCTCTTCCCTTTGATCATCATTATTGTGAAATATTTTTCACCGTCTTGCAATCAAAACAATTATCATAATGCTGCTACATATCATGGTATTATTCAATGGAAGGGAATGAATGAACAAAATACTGATGCAGTCAGAAACTCTGTACAGTGAGAAAAGCTGGCTTCACCTCAGAATGCTACAGATTTCTGTGCTGTAAGTTTTCTAAGGTAACAGAGACTGTATCATCTTTTCAATGAAGGTATTTGCTCTGCCTAGAGTTGATGGTCACTTTACTCCATCTGAGAGCAGCTGTTCATTGCTGCTGGACTCCATAGGGGAAGCTCAAAAACCTAGAAAACTGTTTGCAATTGCTTTCAGGTGGATGCTAGAAGTCCATACTAACAAGACTAGTAAATTACTTTGGAGATTGCACGATGACTCCAGAACAAGACAGGCTTTTTCTAATACTAGGGGCAGCCTGTGAAGTTACTGGGTAAGCTGACAAAAATTGCGAGAAAACAGATCCATTGTTAAATTAAGTGTTTGTCAAGGAAGTCAGGAAGTATCGTCTGACCACTTCCCCATTTTCTCCAGCAAGATGTTGCTCAGGGCCCTATTGCTTGGATATGGATCTGCTTGAAATTTCTTTCTTTCTTTCTTTCTTTCTTTCTTTCTTTCTTTCTTTCTTTCTTTCTTTCTTTCTTTCTTTCTTTCTTTCTTTCTTTCTTTCTTTCTTTCTTTCTTTCTTTCTTTCTCTCTTTCTTTCTCTCTTTCTCTCTTTCTCTCTTTCTCTCTCTCTTTCTCTCTTTCTCTCTTTCTTTCTCTCTTTCTCTCTTTCTCTCTTTCTTTCTTTCTTTCTTTCTTTTTCTTTTTTTTCTTTCTTTTCTTTCTTTCTTTCTTTCTTTCTCTCTTTCTCTCTTTCTTTCTTTCTTTCTTTTTCTTTCTTCTTTTTCTTTCTTTCTTTCTTTCTTTCTTTCTTTCTTTCTTTCTTTCTTTCTTTCTTTCTCTCTTTCTCTCTTTCTCTCTCTCTTTCTCTCTTTCTTTCTCTCTTTCTCTCTTTCTCTCTTTCTCTCTCTCTCTTTCTGTCTTTCTTTACCTGCTGGTTCCACAGAAATCTGGATGTGCAGTTGTCTTATGGTCTATTCAGTAATGACTGGCTGCCAGCAGAACACAGTTTGGGGACGAGCAAACTGTTGCTTGACCTGTGTTGGGAATACTGCACTGGAAGAAATGCTGCAAAGGCCAGGCTGAGGTCTGGCTAAATCCACTGCAATACCCAGAGGCAGGCAGGTTTTTGCTTGCTCATTTTGACTTCCTGCCATCCAGTGTGAAAAGATAAATACTTCGAAATCAGACTTGGATCTTGAACCATGATTTATGTATTTATCCATACAGTCATGCCAGGGGGTAAGGAATTCCAGTACTATTTTCCCAACTGAAAACCAGAATACAGAAGAACCAATAGGACCCTCAGGAGCTAGGGAAAACTACCTTTATTAACATTTACACACATTCACTGAGACCTTCAAAATTTTCATGGTTGCTTTGGAGTTAGGAGTGCAGAGTCCACCCTCTGAGATATCTGACATGAAGAAGAGAGTGTTGAGCAAAGGGACCAAAACTTACAAAATTCCTCCCTCGCTGGAGTGGTGGGAAAGAACATGGTTAGGAAACCTGGCACCAAATGCCTGGCCCCCTGACATGGCTTTGCAAATATGGGAAGGTCTTGTGAGGAAATAACATCACAATTATTATGTGTTGCTGTAGTGTAGTTACTGATTCAATAATGTACCAGCTTTCAAAGGCTGAATAGCCTTCTGCTTCTTTTTCAAATCAGAAAGATCCACAAAATGGTGTGACAATAATATACAATATATGGTCCTAAGTAGGACTATGAGCACACATGTTCACGAATTTTTGAAAATATTAGACATTTTAATGTTATAAATGGGACTGAAAAATCAGTAATCACAACTGGCCACATATGGCTTATATACGCTTTGATTTTCACTTAATAATGCTTTGAAATATGCTTTGGTAGGTGGTGCAATTTTTTTTTCTAAAGCTATTGTTTCTTCTTTTTTGCATTTTCTTCTTTCAATTTTCACTGTATTGACTGCATATAATGATTTAAAACTTGAAGGCTTTCTTTCACAGGTGCCTCTGAGTTGTGGGTCCTGTCTGAAAGATTTCTGAAGCAGATCTACACCTGGAACACTTTACAATCTCAGCTTCATCTCTCCTACAACTGAATAAAATAAAAATAAATATGTACACACTCTAATGAGTTAGGGGTGTCTGTTTGGTTAACATCCACGGTGCACAATTTTCCCTTTTGACAGAGTTTTAGTTCAAAATTACCGTTGACTCATGCCAGCCATTCCACCATAACCCTTCAGACAGACACGTACTTTGCTCCCCCCAGGTCACTTGTAATTGGCCTCTTTTCCTTTGTGTTCAGTAACTTTCCAGTTTTCTGCAGGCCTGTTCACAACTGAATTGACACTGAAGAAAGAGCGGATAAAGGCAGACCTGAAGTCTGTGCAGAGGGTCAGTAGGGACTTGCGTTTCTGAATACAAGTGGGTCAAAATATACATGCTCAGAAGCTGCTGAGAGACCTGATCCAGGGTATTATACTTCTCCCAAGGAGTTGCACTTTTTGAAATATATCAGAAACTATGGCTGTGAGGAGAATCTGGAAACACTCTGTAAACCAGCTGTGATAAATTTTGCTTAGTTGATACTTCAGATATATATGGGCAAAGATCTGCAGACAGGAGTCCTGCTGTTTCTAAGACCTCTTCTGTGAGAGCTGTTGGCAACACCCCAGCCATCACAGTAGGCTTCCGACCTTTCTGCCAAAGGGCCTGTGTCACAGCTTGGAAATAGGTTAAAATCTCCAGATCTTCTGAGATGAACCTCCCCATCTGTGCTCCCCCCACCTTCCAGACACACACACTGTGCCTTTTTTTTTTTGCATGCAACGGGAGGATATGGACTTCAGGGATCTATTCATGAATAACTTATACAATGTTTACATGAGGATTTTTAGGTAGTTTGCTTAGAAACATTTCAAATTGGCTGTATTAAATTGGTATTCACTGTAATGAGGTTTTCTGAGTGAAAAAGGACACTGCAAAATATTGGGTTCTGCAGTCTGAAGGACCAGCCGAACAGCAACAATTAAGCATGGGTGCAGCAGAGCTGGGCAGGCAAAATTGTTAGGAAGAATTTGAAGTAGTACAGGAAGCTTGGACAAAGTGGGATGTGCTTTTATTCACCGTTAATTGTCCAAATGCCTTGGGTGTTGCTGGTTATTTCCTCTAAATTCATCATGAATGTGATTAAAAAGTCAATCAGCAAGGAATGAAAAAAGTGCAGACCCAAATGCTACAATTATAATAAAGCAGAAAATATACTCGAAGACACATAATTGAATCTTATCTTTCCTTTTTGTCAGTGAACTTTATGGTACAGTGATGGTGTCCTCTACACTTTTTCTTACCTATGATCAACCTTATGATCCCCAGAAGGCATTAAATTGAAAAACAGCAAAACCATGAACTATCTTTTCCCTTCTTTATTTTTTCTGAACTACAATATTTTTTCTATCTTGTCTTTTTTTTGTTTACTTGTTTATTTTCTTTTTCATGTCCCACAGTTTCCATTCCATCCACCACAAGAAGTGAGATGAGCAGAGAGGGGACAGCTGTGAGTGAGGTTTTGGTAGGCAGAAGGCACAGCACAATACCTGCTGTGTCAGTAATTTTGCCACAGAAGGCAGTAAGGTGCTTCATGAGCACTACCTGTTCAGAGGTGAACAGGAGAGCTCCAAGAGCTAAACTTATTTGCAAATAGAAATCATAAAGGTTGCAGAAAGCAAGTTTTTATTTTCTTGTTTTCTTTTAGGCACCAACCCCGTGGTATCAAAAAATAGATAAAAAAATCTCCCTCAAATATCCATCCTACCAAAAGTAGCCATAATGAGAAATGTCACTTCTCTTTTTTCTCTGGTTTGGTTTTGTAAAGGCAGCTTAGAAAACTGCTATGCACTCCAGAAATCTTGGGTAATCTTGTCATTTTTGGTAAACATGCTCTGCACACAGCTGAACTTCTTACATGTCAGTGAACACAATGTTCTCAAACATTACCCTTCATTTTGGTTGAAAAACAAAAAAAACGCAACTTGTATTCTATCAAATACAGCATTGCTCAATGAGAAAAAAAAAGAGAAAAAAGAATATATGCAGAATAAAAACTATGAATAGTCTAAATATACGGTGTATCCATATGCTTTTTTGGGAGCAGGCTAGAGAAACTCTGTTAAAAAGAGCTCAGAAAATTCCAGAAGTTGAAATTCTCAGTGACTGTGTTAGCAATTCAAAAAATAAAAAAGAAAAGGTTTTAGTGAAAATAATATGCCTTACCAATTCTGTGTTCAGTTGGCTTTGAGTCCTGAGCCAATCTGAAGTCCAAGCAGAAAGGCTATAAATTCAGACAAGAATTAGAAACAGCTCTTTGGACTCTGTAGAGAACTGAAATAAGACCAAGATGTGTGTCTGCTATGAATACCTGTGCCCCATTGGAAGCGATCTTAACATTTGCTATTTAGCCAGGAGTTGAAAAGACTAGTCAACTATTTATTTGAAGGCTGGAATGCTAGTAACTATAAATATCTCCAGACTTGTGCTTGCCAACAAGCCTCTGAAATGGTGCCATTCACTGTAGCTCTCAAAACTCCAGTGTCACACATGTCTATGTTGGAGCACTGCTAGACAAATACAGAGCCTGCCTGAAAGAGAACCACAGGGGGAAGTCCTCAGATCTGTGTTTTAAAAAACAAAGTATATTAATAATTTTATTTATTTACATGATGAAAGGCAACAATGTGACAAAAGCCTGTCTAAAGAACTAGGTTTGCTACCTAGTTTTGCTTTGGTTATTTTTTGAAAAACACACTTAAAGCTATATAAAAATTGCCCAGTTAAACACTATTTGTTAACAAATGCCACGGTATTTTACTTTGACACTGTTGCAAATACATTGAAAATATTTATCCCTAAAACAATAGCTCTGAGATTTAGCTTTTATAATGTTCTGGGAAATGTCCTAAGGACATGGTACTTTGACTAATTTTTCAAAGAAATTTTGTGATATAGGAAATTTATGTGAAAATTGTGACATAAGAAATGTATGTGATTGTCAACATTCCCTGCTATTACAACATCAGAAAAGTGGAGCAAAAGTACTGATGTGAATTGCTGTGTATCATAAATTGGAGCAAACTTCTGTCACCATAGTAAAAGTTCTGTCAAGTTTAGATGTTTATTAATACATGTGAGAACAGTGTTATTATATTGCACTATAATANTAGGACTTAGCTACACTTTTCATTTGGAGTGTTTTGATTAAAACTGATGACTTTCATGCTTTATATGTAATGGTAAAAATTTTACAATAAGAAAGCACCAAGTTTGAAACCTGAAGTCCCATTTGTCTTTGACTAGTAGAAGTGCAACACAGAAAGAAAGATCCCATGACTGGATGAGCATAGGAAAAATGAACAAGGAAGAGAGTAGGTGTTGCTGAAGTAAATAAAATAGTAAATTCCTGAGACACACTTATTGGACAGTTCAAAGTAACANATTACTACTACTACTAATAATAATCCAACATAAAAATACCCCCAAATCCCAAAAATCTAGAAACCAGAATTTTTTCACTTTCTTTGCTATAAGGAAAGGGAAAAGAAGTTCCAGGAAGGGAAAAGAAGTTCCGGGAAGGGAAGGGAAGGGAAGGGAAAAAGTTCCTTAGAAATTTCTAAGGATAGAAAGGATATTTCTATCTTGTTACTTTTTTCTTCATTGCTCTGTCCCTATTTTTGTTATCTCATTATAAACAGATAATTTTGTGTGAATAAAAATAATGAAGAATTATATTTACATTTCATTCAAACTGCAGCCTAAANGGGAAGGGAAGGGAAGGGAAGGGAAGGGAAGGGAAGGGAAGGGAAAGATTTCTTGAAGTACACTTCAAGCATATCTGAGCACTGCCAGTTTTGAATTTACACTGAAGCAGTCTGTAATGTCCAATATCTGCTTCAAAACTTTATTTTGCTTCTCTTTCTTTACTAGGTATATCTAATGTAGGTATTCTTGCTTATCTTCTCACAAAGTTCAATCACAAATGAAGGAAAGGGGATATAGCCTGTGAAAGCTGCAAAGACTAAGGCATCATTGAAATTCAGACCATCTCATTGGTTTTGCAATGATCCAGTTCAGAAAAAAAGTGCCAGATCTAATGTCAGCAGCCACCCATATGGCAAAGGAGAGCAAAAATCCCTCAAATCCCCATAAATAGCTTACCAAATACTATTTTTAACGTGAAGGTGAAGGGTGCACTCTGAGAGAAACATTCTCTTCATCAGACACAAGGCTGCTAACAAAGCTGTCACCTCCACCCCTCCCACAACCACCAGTGTCACCACTCGCAGCTCCAGTGCCAGCACATTCAGCGCCTCAATAGTCTCTGATACTGCCCTCCCCATCATCAGCACGGATGAATTTCTCACTATTACTGCTCCTGATACAAGCCTCTCCAGGAGCCCTTTTAAACACCTTTGAGTCTCTCCTTCTCTCTCTCTCACATTGAAGCATTTCAGCTGACAGTCTATTTTTTAAACACTCAAGTGCTGGTTTTTAAAGTATTTGATGTCTCTAGCATTTCAGCCCCTTCCTTCACACCTTCTGCTCATAGGGCCAAGTGAAATATGAGGAATTTCTTTTGGTTTCAAAAAATATATCCTTTGTTTTCACAAGAATTCACTTCATGCCCATGTTTAGCTGAAGCACAATGAAAAAAACATAAATTTTGTACAATATTATCAGAAAATATTAACATAGTGAATACAGTGAATTACTAAAAGGCAAAGGATTTATCAGTAAAATATCTTTAATTTGTGAAAACTAGAAATTTGCCAGAATGGCTTGCTTGTTAATTTAACCATGGAAAATAGACCTTAAATTGCTGTTTGTGAGATTTCCACCAACACCAGAGATGTTTTTTCTCTTTTTAATCTGCATGAATTTTAAAGTCAGAGAATCATAATAAAAAATAATTATTATTTTTCAGCTCAAAAATATGTACATTGCCCTTCTTTTTGAATATTAAATCTGCTGTATAGCTTTTCTCGTGATCTGTAGAACTGTTGAATAACAGAGTGAATAAACAAGGCTGGAATTAAGTGGGAATAACTAAATATACATTCTGCTTCAGTAGCTGTTTACATAAAGTGGTCATTTCTGTCCTGTTTGTAAAAGCTGATCACAAACACAAAAAACCTCACTTCATGCACATCTTTAGAATGAATTATGCATTTCCCTAATGGGCATACAAAGTAGCAAAACAAGGTGGCATCATTAATTTGGAACACAATAAGTTCAGGGAAATTCATCTGTCCTAGTAAACTGAAAATCCTTGCAAACCCTGTATTAAATGTCAAACCCTACTACCCAATAAGGCAAATGTGTATCTGGATTTTGTTCTCTGTGCCCAGCAGATTATACTTTGGTGTGAATAACAATATTTTTTAGCAATTAAAATATTTTCATTTGTTCAGCAGTTTGTTGGAGTTCATGCCACTTTGCAAGAAGACACGCTGTCTTTTAGAAGTTCTCTCTGGAGCTTAAAGATGATACTTAGATTTCCGTGTAATTACTGGGAAGCATCAGAGCTTCTGTTTCAGGCTCTGTCTAGATTCACGAATCTACATTTATGATCTTTATTTAGATCACACTCAGAAGAATTTGAAGATGTGTTTTAAGTCTGTGAATAGGACTTTTAATTAGTTTTCAAGGAAAAAAAATAACTAAAACTCTCCAGAATACTTGGTGGTGTAGGATACCTTTTAAAATCAGGCAATTTTAAGCTATTTCAATCTGGGCCACCAGAATAATTAAGTTTCCAAATGCCTTTAACACTGAATTGAGTAAGTCATTCAGTCTGATAATACATGACAAAGGTCAAAATTTTGACCTTACCTATTTAGGTAGAAAGGATCCCCAAGGGAAAGAAGAGGCAAAGCTCATCCATCTTACTCCGTCCTTCACTGGACTCAGCTATTCTCACCAAAACCTAGAGCACAAGTTCTTTTT